>BGPR01026201.1:0-21701 GCA_013235015.1 Araneus ventricosus | reverse complement strand
GTAGTATCTTTTGGATTTTTATTAAAGTTTTGCCTCTTGATTTTTTTTCAAAATGTTTCTTGTATTGAGTCGGACAATTCAGGCACAAAGGGCCCTTATTTTTGATTTATATCCTTACCCTTGACAGAAAAATTTTTGTCCATTTTTTTAGAACTAATGAGCGAATGGTCTTCGAAAGTTCGTCATTCAAAGTTCACATTCATTCCTCAATTTGAATATTTTCTTTACGATAAATTATATTTTATGTTTTTAATATTAATCGTTGTAATTTCTGTTGGGTAATCACTTGATGCTGTTCGTTGGTACGCAAAAGGTGTATTGTTGCCTATCGTTATTATTTAAATCTTTTTTCTTATCTCCTTTTTACTTTTGTTTTATATTCATATTATTTGTTTCTATTTTATATTAGAAATAGCTGCATATGCTCCCTTACTATATAAATACAAAAAGAGTTTTAATGATAATTTATGACTAATTAATTTATAGTCAATATCTTGTTAAATTTTGTTAATTATAATTATTGAATATAAGGACGTTGGTCCTTGAACAAGAACTTCCACGTTCTTGCATGCGATCTTACACTCGCTGGCTATCAAACCATCTCATTGAACATGGCGTCTTCAGCTCCTTGGTGGAACAGAGTTACCAATTTGGTAATAGAAGGATTGCAAAACTTGGTTCATACAACGGTTACGATACTCTCTTTGTATACTTCATTCAAAATAAAAAAAAAAACTAAAAATAAAATATCTGTTGCACTTACACGTTTTAAAAAAAACATTACTTTAGTGACAGGTGCGATAAAATGAGCAATGAAGTCGTTCACAATGTAATTCTGCTTTTTTGGGTTAAATTCTCAAGAAAACAATTTACACTATCACAGCAGTAACATTGCAAAAGCGCGTGGATAAAAGATTTTGCCGAAATAATGAGATCGGTTTTGAATTTCATTTTCTTAATGAAAACATTATTACAATTCATCTGTTTAAAACATTAGTAACTTCCTCCGAAGTTTACAAAGCATCATTAGCAAATACAAAATAAGGCGCTTTAATGTAAATTATACAGACCGACAGACAGTCAACATTTAAGACAGATTTATAAGGAATTTGATATGGACCTACAGTGCGATAATAAAACCTGACTATGGAAACTGTCCCTCTAGCTTTAATAGTTTTTGAAAGATTATCGTGTTCTGAACACTGAACTAATTCAAAATTGCGTTTTACTTTCTCGTACTTACAAAGAGAAAGAAATATTGTAATCGTCAAAAAAATTCGAACTCAGTTTTGACCAAATCTCCACGTTTTAAAGCCTCCCCGAGTCGAAAAAAACATAATTTTGAATTATGCTCTGTATGTGTCCTTCACTGCCAGACACACGATAACTCGAACTAGACTACTGGGATGAAATTTGGTATGTGGTCTTTACATAATTTGTAGGTTTCTATAAAATTTTTGGACAAAATCAAATCAACTTGAAATGCAGTTATCTGTATGTCCGCAGTCATGTGAACACTATAACAAAACTTGAATAGTAGATGGATAAAAATTTTGGTACACGGTTTTATCGTCATAGATAGCAAGTCCCGTATAAAATTTTGGGCCAAATCCGTCAAGGGTTGACTGTATGTGTCAGTCTGCTTATAATTTACTTTTGAAAAGGCCATTCTACATGCCACTGGGCAATCCTTTAAATGCATGAGAAGGCTATGGAGCCAGATTCACATCAGTTTAATCCTTGAGACAGCTAAGAGCAGAAAATCAGTACGCATCTCTTTGAATTTGATTCTTTACCTAGATATTTTTCAATCACTATAATGAAAAACCTTCCCAGTAGTCATAGAGGATTCGTGTAGTAGGTTCAATTTTTTTTATCCACACCCCGGAGGGAAGAGGAAACGGCACCTTTCTGGGAAGTACCGAGAAAGTTTGAGGAGGGCTCACTCCCTTGTAGTTTTGAAATCAGGAGATCTAAAAAAGTGGTATTCGTCAAAATCTCGAGTTCGATTTTTTTTTTTTTTTTTTGACGATTACAATACATTCTCTTTGCATACTTCGCATACGATACGAAAGTAAAAAATTGCACTGGTTAGGTGAGAATAAAAAGAAACAAGCGTCCCCCAAAAGGGTCAATGCCAAATAATGGATTAAAAAGTTATTATTTTATTTCATTGACAAAGTATATGCATGATGAGTTGCTTATCAGCTTCATATGAATTTGAAAAACGGAAAACACACAGGGTGTCGATAAATTATTGTCAAGTTTCCTTACCTCATTATTTTCTATCAAAAAATATGACGATAAATATTATTACATATTCATAAAAGTACAACTCAAAACATTATGAATGACATACAAACAACGTTGATTAAGTAATTCGTCATGGCAACCTTTTCCAGCATGCACCAGAAATTTTGCGTTTTATCTCAATCTTGTTAGCAATTAATTGACTGAAAACAATTTTTTGCAGACAATAATTTTACGCGGCTAACGTATAGTTTTCCTGATTAAAGCGTTACCATGGCAATCATGATTGTTTCATATCTCAGTTTTATGCGTTAATTTTCTACCTCTTGACGTATTTATAAAATCGCATCCATTCCATACAGAATGAGGAGGCCGCCATCAGGCCTTCATCTGCAAATAAAACGTACAACGGAAGAAAAGTCTGGTCTCATGGCTAATGAAGTTAAAACTTTCCCGTTGTCTTCCAGCTCGACGTTATCGATTGAACCGCTTGCAGTTATTAACACCTACTTTGCATTTATTCAGTTTAAATGATTGAAAGACGCCGTGCAGTCCGATAAATAAAATTCCATCCTCCAACGACAAATATGCACACAATAATAGCCCTAAAATTTACTTTACTTTCTTATCGATTGTTCTTGATGGTGTACTTGCAGTATTGGAAGTTTCCGATAAAGAGTTTAGAGGACTGAATTCGATGAAAGAAAGGACGAAAGAAAAACCAGGGAAAAAGGAATTAAAAAATGTCAAGTACCGAAAGAATTAGACATTAGAAAATTTTCTGGATTGATATAAAAAAAAAAGCATTATGATTGCACAAAACTTTCATTTTACTTATTTTTTACTTTCTCATGCCAAGTAATATAAGGAAGTGAAGAAAGTAATGAAAGAGACTTTTAAAATAATTCATCAACACTCCAGTAAAAGAGTGCACCAGCTATCCGCCTGACAAATACGCACCAATAACAACCTAAAGAAATTTACTTTACTTTTTCTTATCGATTGTTATTGTTGGTGTACTTGAGTTTCCGATAAGAGTTTAGGGGCCTAGTTATTGATTGAAAGAATGAGGAAAAACCAGGAAAAGAGTAAATCTTCAGTACAAAAGAGTGAACGAGTTGAGTACTGGGTTGATATAAACATTGATTGCAAAAAAAAACTTCATTTTACTTGTTTTTTTGCTTTCTCATATATACAAGTGAACAAGGAAGTGAAAGTAATGAAGAAGATTTTTAAATAATTCCCTCAGCACTTTCAGTAAAATTCTTTTCTATTCTATCACTCCCATGACAAATACTTTAATATAGCTAAAAAATTTACTTTACTTTTTCTTATCATTGATTGTTCTTGATGGTGTACTTGCGGTATTGATTTCCAAATAAAGGTTTAGGACTGAATTCAGTAGAAAGGATGAAAAGAAAAACCAGGAAAAATTAAAAATGTCAGTACAGAAAAGAGTAGACAGACTGAAAATTTTCTGGATTGATATAAACATTATGATTGCACAAAAACTTTCATTTTACTTATTTTTACTTTCTCATACCAAATTATGAGAGTGAAAGAAAGTAATGAAGACTTTTAAATAATTCCCTCAACACTTTCAGTAAAATTCTTTTTCTGACCTATCTCCGCCGCGTAAATACGCAGAGATATTAACTAAAAGATTCACTTTACTTTTTCTTTATCGATTATTGGTGGTAGCAGGTTTCGATAAGGTTTAGGAAAGATTCAGTTAAGGAAAGAATGAAGGAAACCAGAAAGAGTAAAAATGTCCGGTACAAAAAAAAAAGATGAACGGTTGAAAATTTTCTGGGATTGATATAAACGTGATTGCAAAAAAAAAAACTTCATTTGCTTATTTTTTTTTACTTTCCTCATATGAGAGATATAGACAAGAGATGAAAAGTAATAAAGACACCCAAATAATTCCTCAGCACTCCATTAAAATTCTTTTCTGACTATCCTCATGACAAATACATACAATAACCTAAAAATTTACTTTACTTTTTTTTCACTTTATCGATTGTTCTTGATGGTGTACTTGCGGTATTGAGTTTCGATAAAGATTTAAGAAGACTGAATTCGATAGAAGGATGAAGAAAAACCAGGAAAAGGTAAAATATCAATATAGAAAGAAGGTGGACAGTTGAAAATTTTTCTGGACCAGTATAAACATTGTTGTGATTGCAAAAAAACCCTTCATTTTACTTGTTTTTGCTTTCCTCATATATACGAAGTGTAGAGATGAAAGTAATGAAGAAGATTTTAAATAATTCCCTCAACACGCCAGGTAAAATCCTTTTCTGACTATCATCCACATGACAAGGCGCACAGCAGTAACTCTAAAGTTGCTTTACTTTTCTTATCGGTGATACTGTGATGGTGTACTTGCGACTTGGGGTTTTGATAAGTTTAGAGACCTGAATTCGATGAGAAAGGACGAAGGAAACCAGGAAAGAAGGTAAAATGTCAGTATGAAAGAGTGAACGGCTGAAAATTACTGGATTGATATAAATCTTGTTTTGATTGCGCAAAACTTTCATTTTATTTATTTTTTTACTTTCTCATATACTGAAGTGTAAGACAAGGAGTGAAGAAGTAATGAAAGAAGATTTTACTAAAATAATTCCCTCAACACTTTCAGTAAAATCCTTTTCTGACTATCATCCCATGATAAATGCTGGCATTAATCTAAAAAGAATTTACTGCCTTTTTCTTATCAATTGTTCTTGATGGTTGCTTGCGGTATTCAGGTTTTCCGATAAAGGTTTAGAGACCTGAATTCGATAAGAAAGGACGAAGGAAAAACCAGGAAGAAGGTAAAAATGTCAGTACGAAAGAGTGAACGGCTGAAAATTTTCTGGATTGATATAAATATTATTTTGATTGCATAAAAAACTTTCATTTTATTTATTTTTTTACTTTCTCATATACGAAGTGTAGACAAGGAAGTGAAGAAAGTAATGAAGAAGATTGTACAAATAATTCCCTCAACACTTTCAAGTAAAATCAACTACAGCTATCATCCCTGATAAATACACAACATTAACTCTAAAAAACATTTATTTTACTTTTCTTATCGATTGTTGCTGATGATTATTACTTGCGGTATTGAGTTCCGATAAAGGTTTAGAGACCTGAATTCAGGTAGAAAGGACAGAAGGAAAAACCAAGGAAGAAGATAAAATATCAATGCTGAAAAATTGAACGGCTACAGAAAGTACCTGGATTGATATAAATATTATTTTGATTGCATAAAAACTTTCATTTTATTTATTTTTTTTTTTCTCTATATGAAATTAGCAATTAAAGTGAAAGAAAGTAATGAAAGATTTTTTATAAATATTTTCCCTCAACATTTTCAGTAAAATCTTTTCTATTCTTATGACAAATACACACAACACATTAACTCTAAAAAATTTACTTTCTTTTTTTCTTATCGATTGTTCTTGACATATTGTACTTGCATTATTGAGTTTCCGATAAGGTTTAGAGACCTGAATTCGATAGAAAGGATGAAGGAAAGAAACCAGGAGAAAGGTAAAAATGTCAGTACGAAAGAGTGAACGGCTAAAAACTTTCTGGATTATTATAAATCAGTACGCAGCCTTTTTTTGGTTTTGGGAAATACGGGGTAGAATCCTAACAGAAGATTGTAAGGTGATGAATGGATTACTTAGTTGTTGATATTATGCATGGAAGAATCGATGATTAGAAAAATAAATCATACAATAGAACAACTGGAACACAATAAATATAAATAAGTGAATATACCACAAGGACATGGAACTTATCCTTCCGTATCAACACTTTAGTGTGATAGAAGTAGATTGCCACAGAGGTGAATAAGTAGTTACAAAATTAATCTCTTTTTCTGTTATTAATACGTAAGGCGGATAATTAGATTTACAATCTAGATTTGACTAATCATTCTGCAGGGCGGAAATGGTTTGTATATAGTTCCGCCGGTTCACCATGCAAGACAGGTGGTTGCGGTTGACCACCGCCTGAGCCGTTGGTATACATGCTATGGAAGACAGGCCCACTTTCTGATACAGTGGCTGCTGCGCGATTGGATTAATAAATCAGCAGCCAGGTGAGGGCATTACTCCCGCCGGATCTTAATGGCGCTAAGCGCGCGTTACCTAACAGTAGTTTTAAAATCTGTAAACGTGATTACACACACAAAAAAAAAACACTTTCATTCTACTTATTTTATACTTTCTATATACGAAAGTGTAGTGAAGGAAGTGAAAGAAATAATGAAAGAAAAAATTTTAAAATAATTCCCTCAACACTTTCAGTAAAATCCTTTTTCTATTCTTTTCCCATCTTCTCTCCACGTTGTACACCTAAAACGATTATCCATATGATATATTGAAATCTATCTAGTTAAATCAAAACGGTAACGCATTCTTAAAAAAAGTGTCATTTATTTTTGATATTAGACGATAAAAAACAATTTTAGGAACGTTGTTCCTGTTTTTTTTTTTAATTTACCGTTGTTTGTTTATTTATCAATGAACAAAGACACAGCATTAAATATATATGTTAAAATAAAGAGATACTTTTTTAATGCAAAACGAAACTATTCAATAGAATTTAATTTATATATCATTTTATCATTATTTTCAAATTATTTAATTTATATAATATAATCTTTATATTTATTTAATTATTATAAAATTAAGCCAGAAAAGTTTCTTCAACTCACCTTTACCTTTACGACAGCGTTTTAAAAAAGGAATATAAAGAAAATTTAATCTTCATATTATTTTTAAAACTAGTATGTGTTATTATTTTTTACTCTCACTCAACAAAACAAGAAAAAATACATATCCAAAAACTTTCTGTAAGATATCTATCACATTTCAGATGCTGTAGACTTAAAAGCCCAACAAAGACAAGAGGGATCCTTTTAAATGAAATTAAAAGAATAAACGAAGATATTAATAATTACATAAAGATATCATAAACAACGACGAAAAACATTTTCAAACATTTCATTTCAAACGTTTTTTTAATAAATGCTTTTTTTTTTTATTAAGTACTAATTCATAGCATCGCGTTAATGCCACATTCACTATTTTTTCCTAGATCAAAACTCAAACCCAATACCTGCAATGAATTTTGCATTTTTCAAAATGTTTCTTGTGTTGAGGTCGGACAAAATTCAGGCCACAAAGGGTATATTTTTGATTTATAATCTTACCCTTGACAGAAAATTTTGTCCATTTTTAGAACTTCACTGGCGAGTGGTCTTCGTGAAAGTTCGTCATTCAAGTTCACATTCATTCCTTCCAATTTGAATATTTTTCTTTTACATTCTAAATTATATTTTATGTTTTTTTAACATTAATTGTTGTAATTTTCTGTTGATGCAATCACTTGATGCTGTTGCGTTGAACACGCAAAAAGGTGTATTGTTATCGTTATTGTTTAAATCTTTTGCCTCCTATATTTAGATATAGGAGGCGTTGCGCGGACCAAGTGGTCTTAGCGAGGGGCTGGCTAGGGTTTGACAGTAAGATATCGTTTTGGAATATCAATATAGTTTGATATTTGAGTAACAGCTGAAAGGTAACTGAGCGTGTAAAAAATTTGTATTTCTTATCATGTATATATATAGCATTTCATCATTTTATGTCATCGTTGTCCATGTGTCCCATAGATATCTGAATAAAAAGCTGGGATTGAACATTCTTTAGCCTTCTTATTGTCTCCATCCCTCGCATCAAAAGAAATCCCACGTCAGGATCATACAACCGTCAAAAAATTCGAACTTAAGATTTTTGACGAATCTCCACTTAGAAAGTATACGAGAAAGTTTAAGGGAAATCACTCCCGCTGGTTTAGCTTTGATTGTTGCTTTGAAATGTTGAACTGACTTCTGTAAAAAAATGCAAATCCAATGAAATTAATTTTTCTAATTAAAAAGATAGTTAATTTTAATTTAAAGTTAATTAATCTGTTCTAACTAATAAAAAATTACCGAAATAGCGTTTTCTTTCATACTTCATTCATGCTATCGTATTAATGTAATTTTTTAAAAAGTTTTGGCAAATATTGGGCGTTAAATGCTTCGTATAAGAGTATTATTTGTTGTCGAAATTTCATTCCTGCTTTATTCAATATCTATATTTAACATTTTTTTAAGGGGAGTTGGAACCCTAAGTCCGTTAATCCTAATCCTGTTACTTCGATGTACCTTTTCTCAAAATCTGTTATAGATTCATGTTTGAAACTTTTTATGCAAGTAAAGTGCACCTTTCTCATTATACTGAAATGAGCTTTTTTTTTAAAAAAAACCCTCAAAACTTTATTTTTTACAATTTTTTGTGTCAAAATAGGGTAACATTTCACTATGTCTAATTAAATATTTTGTGAATTTATAAAAAAATTAAAAATTACCAAAAGCTCATTTCAGTGTAATGAGAAAGGTGTACTTTACTTCTATAAAAAATTTCAAACATGTATCTATAACAGATTTTGAGAAAAGGTACATCGAAGTGGCCAATTTAACATTTTTTGTTTTGACACAAAAAAATTTGTAAAAAATAAATTTTTGAATTTAAAAAAAAATCATGTTAGTATAATGAGAAAGATGTACTTTACTTGTAATAAAAAATTTCAAACATAAATCTATAACAGATTTTGAGAAAAGGTATTACGAAGTAACAGGGTTAGGGTTAACCGACTTAGGGTTCCAAAACCCCTTAACATAAAAAAAAATAAGATGAAGTCTACTTCGGTAAAAGTATTTAAATGTAGCGTACTATTCAGTGCAATGTTCACCAAATGAAAGTTGAGTCACTCGGGACCTATCCGAAAGTTTCCCTCGCAGATTCGTGCATTCGCCCAAATCAGTCCTCGAAGGCATCGGAATGCCGGATTCCTACCACAGCAGTCGCAACACATTGACTTTATGCCCCGATTTCGGCCTTCACCATCCCCTGGGCAGTCTTTTCTATTCCCCGCCACAAGTTCTGTCTCAGCTGAGATAAGGTCTCTGAAGAAAGAGAGTGGACTCTGATGCGGTCCGCGTCCACTCGAATGGAAACGCATAAACTCAGTTTCTAGAACTGATATCGAGGGATAAAACTTGCGGTTGGTTTCGAAGGAATTCACGTGAACTTTTACACAGCGGAATTTTATAAGTTGTGATATGAATTTTCGAAACTTGCTTTCTGCTTGCACATTAAACTCTCCAATAACTTGGTTGATTCATTCCGTGTTGGAAGAGATATATCAGAATACCGAGTTGTAATGTCAACAGATACACTGTCAACCTTTGCAGCCAGAAAAGCAATTGAATGTATAATTATTCACTGATTTACAAGAGCTCATGTTATTGATTTGGAACGTAAAAAATATGTTTGTGTAAGTTCATTTTCCCTGAAAAATTATTCTACAGCTTTGTGAGTAGTTTTTTAACCATCGAAATCAAGAAACGTTAAAATGATGCACACCGTCTAGAATGGTGACTGAGAGTCACCTCTCGAGTGCAAAGAGTTAATAATATCTCTATTTTCATTTCATGTCAACGCCCACAAGTGGTCTAGTGCTGTGGTTTCCTCTGATTCTGGAATTGACTAAACACTAGTCTGTCTGAACTAGGCTTTTACAGCTGGTTAGACGGAAATGAAATTTGAAAGTTTCTAGAATAATTTAAGTTATCGCGATATTAGAAAGAAAAACTTAATTTTAGGGCTCCTGGCCCTCACCTGGTTCGCCTAGCCTGTGATCCGCTCCTGGAACTGGTAATAAATAGGAAGAGATTTCTTTTTACTTTCTCGTATACGAAGTATACAAAGAGAAAGTATTGTAATCGTCAAAAAAATTCGAACTCGAGATTTTGACGAATCCCCACGTTTTAGACCTCCCCGAGTCCGAAAAACACAATTTTGGAATTATGTCTGTCTGTGAACACGATAACTCGAAAACTATTAGAGATACGGGTATGAAATTTGGTGTGTGGTCTTTAAACATAATTTGTAGGTTTCTATCAAATTTTGGACAAAATCCATCCACGGGAAGTCTGTCTATCTGTATGTCCGCTGTCATGTGAACGCTATAACTCAAAAACTTGAATAGCTAGATGGATAAAATTTGGTACACGGTTTTATCGTCATGAATGTAGGTCCGTATAAAATTTTGGGCCAAATCCGTGAAAGGGTTGACTGTCTGTCGGTCTGTATAATTTACTTTTGAAAAGAATACGTTATCTCCACGCCCATGCGTACTGGGAGCAATCTTCTGTGCATGCGAAGGCTATGGAGCGAATTACGTCAGTTTGTCCTTGAGACGGCAAGAGCGGAAAATTGGTACGCGTCTCTTTTAATTTGATTCTTTACCTAGATATTTTTCAATCACTATAATGAAAAATCTTCTGATAGTCATAGGATTCTGGGTAACAGTAGGTTCGAATTTTTTTATCCACGTGGAGGGAGGGGAAACAGCACCTTTCTGGGGAAGTATACGAGAACGTTTAGGGGAGAACACTCCCGCTGGTTTGAAATATTATGTTGAAAGGTATTAGAAACATTATATGTCAAAAATCGGTGATGATCAATGATAATCATACTTGAGTTAAATGCTTATCCTTCAAAAACATTCATGTTCTCTAAATCTGGATCCCTTTTGCGCTTTTGCTTTCTCGTAAACGAAACATTCAAGAAGAAAGTATTGTAATAGCCAAAAAATTTTTCGAGATTTTAACGAATCTCAACGTTTTAGATCTACCTGAGTTCCAAGAAAAAGAATGTTGGAATTATATCTGTCTGTGCACACGAGAACTGAAAAACGAACCGAGCTAGAAGAATGAAATTTGGTTTCTTCTGGTCGATAGAAAAAAAATGTAGATCTGTATTAAATTTTAAACACAATCCGTCTACATAAGGGTTGACTGTCTGATGGCCTGTCTATTCGTATTCGCATGCGAATGTAATAACTCAAAAACACAACGAACTAAATGAGTAAATTTTAGTATATGATCTTTACTCCAAAAATGTGGATCTGTATCTAATTTTGGATGCGTCAACGGTTAGACTATCTAGATTTGTTTGTTTTTCCTTGTGTAATCTGATGTATGGTGTTGACAGCTGAATTTTCGATCTGTATAGAATTTTGGACCCAATGAATTTTAGCACGTGATCTCAACAGCAAAATTGTCGATACGTACAGAGTTTTGGACTCGATGAATTTTAGCATGTATCTCCACACCAAAATTGTCGATATGTACAGAATTTTGGACCCAATGAATTTTAGCATGTAATCTCAACATCAAAATTGTCGATACGTACAGAATTTTGGACCCAATGAATTTTAGAATGTGATCTCAACAGCAAAATTGGCGACGTGTATCGAATTTTGGACTCGATGAATTTTAGCATGTATCTCCACACCAAAATTGTCGATATGTACAGAATTTTGGACCCAATGAATTTTAGCATGTAATCTCAACATCAAAATTGTCGATACGTACAGAATTTTGGACCCAATGAATTTTAGCATGTGATCTTAACACAAAAATTGTCGGTCCGTATGGAATTTCCGACCCAAAGAATTTTAGTACGTGATCTTAATACCAAAATTGTCTGTCTGTTTCGAAATTTGGACCCAATGAAGCAAAATTATAGACCAATATCAAGTTTTGAACCAAAAGAAACAACGGGAAGAGGTATTGTTGCTAAATACATTCTGAATTCTCATCGCTATACTATGAAGCTAAATACAAAATGCGACAATCCCCGCCAGTTTCAAAAATACGAATTTCATCTCTTTTTGCTCTTGGAACTATTAAGCTCTAAATATATCGTGGTAATCTATATACAGGTGTTGACACTTATCGTGGTCCAACAGCTAATTTCTAAACAGTTAGAGATAGACATATATTTCTAATTGGAAAAATGCTTTAAATAAAGGGAACAATTATATTTTATGTTTTTTGAGTCACTAAATATATTTCTGAAAAAGTTAAGAATTCTAACTTTTTATACAATCCCCCGGTCCTATCAGTCAAATTTAGTAAAATATTCTTGACACTCTAACATTTTAAACAACAAAAGTCCCACTCTTCTGCGACTAAAACTAAACGAGTTATGGAGCTTTGAATTTTGTGATTTTTAACCAATCAGTGGCCTCGTCGAGCAAATGCTGCGCATAGATTGGTAGATCGTCTTCAAGAAATGGTGTAAAGTGGTCTAAGTCAGCGATATTGAAAGCTCCATAACTCGGTCAGTGTTTGTCGCAGAAGAGTGGGACTCTTTTTGTTTAAAATGTTAGAGTGTCAAGCATGTTTTACTAAAAATTATTTATAGGACCGGGGGACTGTATAAAAGGTTAGATTTCGTAACTTTTTCAGGAATATATTTATTCACTCAAAAAACATATGTATTATAATTCTTCCCTTCATTCAAAGCATTTTTTAAATTGGAACTATATGTCTATCTCTAACGGTTTAGAAATTAGCTATTCGACCACGTTAAGTGTGGACATCCTAACGTTTGTATATATGTTTGATCCATCATCACTTTCGATTGACTAAAAGGATTTTGATGAAACTTGGTGCACATATTCCTGATTAACAGTCTTAAAGTATAGTAGAGGTAAATAAGCCCTAACACACTCACTCAGGATAGGGTGGGGAAAAAGTCACCTGAAAACATGCAGCAAGAAGGTCGTTGGACATGTTTAGTGGTTTCGATGAAATTTGGCATATATGTTTCTCAAGAGCCAAGTAAAAATATTGTCGGTCTAAATAAAACTGTAACCCAATCCCCGCGGGTATGGTGTGGCAAAGTCGTTTAAATGTAACAAATGAGCCGATTGGACATGAAATTGATACACCTCTGGATCGATTTTAATTAAACTTCATGCGTATGTTCCTCATTGGCGGATTTAAACTACTGTAGGATTAAATTCGCGCTAATCCTGTAACTCAGTATAGTGTAGGGCAAAGTACTCTAAATACATATAACTAGTGGACAAATTGACATGCTGTTGGTTATGACTTGGATGATTTTGATGCAATTATGCACTTGTTTCTCATTGGGTCACTAAAAATACTATAGTGGTAAATAAACGCTGCTCCATCTATGATGGAAGAGGGGGGAAAGTCATTCAACCCTTTGAGAACTTTGTGCCAGCTGCTTGGAAAATTCTCCCTCGATTGTCACAAATACGTGTCGGCTCTTGTGGCTTTTTAGCTACCGACTGTCACGTCGGCGTGACACCAGCTTTAGTGCAATTAGGCTTAACTAGAAAAGGGCCTCAACAGCCACGCTCGTTGGTTACATCGACTGATTAACATGAAATTTGATACGGCTGAGGCGATTTTCATGAAACTTGGTGCGAATGTTCCTTATTGGCAGACTTCACATACTGTATGGGTATATAAGCCCTTACCCAGTCCTTTAGGGTTGGATGGGGCAATGTCACCTAGATACATGTAACTGATCGAAATGAAACTTGATTCACATGTTTCAATATGTCGAATATGGTGGCGGTAATTCTGCTTTAATCTACCTTTAGGATGATAATTGCCGATAATGTGGGTAGAAATGCGTATTTGGAGAGGGTGGTGATGAGACATATTTCATTTAATGATTGAGTCACTCGAATTGCTGAAATTTTTTTATCAAAAAATGATTCCAATATTGTTAAACAAAAAATACTGCAATTAGCATTCGCCTTTATTGCACACCCTTCTGGTTAGGGTGGAGGTGAGTCATTGAAAGCAATTTAGCAAATGGACCAATTAGAATGAAAATTTTATATCCAGGGTTTCTAAAATAATAAGATGCCCAAGAAATGGAGTTATTATATAGGAAAGATTTATAAAACAGTATACTTATGATATATACTGAAATGAAAGAAAATTTGTGTACTATTAATATAAGAATCATTTCATTAATATTTAAGAAATATTCTCGCAATAAAGAAATATAAACATTATGTTAGTTATAAAATATTGTTCACTTCATTGTTTCCCACAAGATTTTGACCTGAGAATGACCTAGCAGCGCCGGACATTCTGCTAGTGGATTATAAAACCATACCTTTACATTATAGAAAATTATTTTAACTATAAAAAGAAGTCGTGTTTTATCCAGAGCTATTTCCCTTTTAGAAAGTCACACTAGTTAATAGTTTAAGTGCTCTTTTCAGGTTTCCGATTCTTTATTTTTAAGTAATCAGTCATACAACCTCTCACACACTTAAGATTAAGAATTTTAAAAATAAAGACATCCACTACTTAAGTTTTTGTTACTCCACATTTTTTCGAATGAGGAATTTCGTAATCCGTCCGTTTTATTTTCCAACTGTTCGAAAACTCTGATGTTAATAAATAAATAAGAAAAAGGAAGAACAAAGTACTTAAAATTCTCTTTTTACCAAGCTGGTACACAGACTCATTTGTGTGTGAAAGGACATCTCTCTCTCTCTCTCTTTTGTTACTTTGATTAACACAAGAAAGACCTTTAAAACCCGAACTTCCACGTCCAAGAAAAGAAAAGGGGGGATTCTTTTCGCCAGCAGCCTGCCACAGCCGATAAACCGCCAGTGGATGGTCCACAAATGTGACAGGTGCTCTGTACCGAGAGGAGAATTATACCGACAAATCATTCTCCGGGTCGAATCTTTTTTTCTTCTCTGGTTGCCAGTGGTTTCCAGATAGTCTTTTAGCAACGGTTTCGGAGGGGTTTGCTTGCACTTTGATAAAAAGAAGGCTTATTAACTCGTACAAACATAGTGTTTTAGGAATGAGGTCGATGGTATCTGCTCGGTCATAATATTTGTCGTTGCCATCAATATGAGACGAATTTTTTTTAAATTTTGGAAGTCTGCTTTCACCACTCTTGTTTCCAATTTGTTTAATTTGACATTTTCATTTACAATAATATGTTTAAAACATAAAATGAATAGTTTTTTTCCAAACTTTAAAATGTATATTAATTTTATTGTTGTTATGTCCAAGTGAAAACTATAACTCAAAAACGCAAGTTGCTAGATGGATGAAATGTCTTACATAGTTTTATCATTAAAAATTTGATCTGTATCAAATTTTGGACCCAATAGACCCAATAAGTCAAAATGAAATTTGGTATGCGGTCTTGCCACCAACATTGTAGATCTGCATCAGTTTTTGGACCCAATCGGTGAAAAAGATAATTTAAAAATCCATCCTCGGTTTTCTTCATTAATAAACTACGAAGCAATAACACGCGCCATATTGTGTTGCTATACCAGAAAGTCGAGGGGAGAACGTCTGTTGGTTGTAGTATACAAGGAAGGTTGCAAAAAATTTGAATTCACCTGAAATTTTTTTTTTAATGTACAGTGATAGAGAAGTAATTTTAATAAAGAATAGCAGTAGATTTTACTTGTGGTAGTAGGTAAACCGGGTAGCTATGACTCGAAGGCCTGTTGCACCTAAACTAATCGACATAGAGTTTGTCAAATTTCATTAAAATATTCATTATTTAAAGGGGTTCAATATATCATTCCTGAAAATTATAGTTTCATTAGTTTTTTATCAATGATTTTTTTTATTTAAAAGTCAATACCGTTTTCCCACTAGTGGGTAAAACTGGCACACATGTTAACTTTATGGGAAACAGGGAAAACTAGATTTTCAGGGGGAAAGTGGCAGACATTTTAATTTTATATGACAATTTAAGAATATTAGTTACAAAAATTCACATAAAGCAGTTGTCTTCTTCCTCTCTACACCATTGCAGCTTTTCCTGCGCTGTTAAGGCAGTTTCTGCATTGGATTCAATTCCTTTCCATTTATTTAAATTAGAAAATTCATCATTAAAATGTAAACAATCAACGCCTCGATGGGTTTATCGTCTTCAGCGGAGGAATCATCATTACTGTCTGGCCCAGTATTGCGCCGCGTGGCACCCGGTCAGAGGTTATAAAAAAAACGAAATAGAACCACGCAATTATTGAGTAAACTTTATTGTATGATAGGGTCTATAAACCTTAGTGAATCTATAAATTAGCTGGACAAGATGACTATGACTGTGTATCTCTTTATGTCTGTAATGATTAAGTAAGGATAGTTTAAAAAACAAACTATCATTAGAGAGTTGACGTCTTAAACAAATAAACCTTCGCAAATGCAGTGAATTTACCAGCACAACAACACACGGCTACTATGACCATTCTTTTTTCTTGGACTAGCGAGTATAATTTAGCATTGTCTACTAGAAAGGAGAACTAATAGCGTCAGAATCAAAGTACCCGCTTTACCCCACCTGCCCCCCATAATTTATATTCAAAACAATATTATTTACTTTAAGAAATACACTTTTAAAGTCGAAAATAAATATCACAGAAATTGTTTACCGGTTCAATTAAGGAAACTATGTTCAAATTGGACTCCTAATTTCTTTACATTAATTGTAAAGCAGAAGTATTTGTTGGATTCTGAACTCCCATGAGGGCATAATGTAAGAGCCCAAATATGGTATTTTATGCACTGTGTCATTTTCTTTTCTTCTTCTTCTTGTTTCCTCACATCTCGTATGATACAAAACCACGTAGCCTTAGTTTTGTTCCATCTGATTTATGAGGCTAGTGTTTATAATTGTTTTTCTGGTCTATGCAATGTCCCCATCTCAATATAATAGTCCCATTAATTCTAAACAATCCAATTTAGGCAACTGTTTGGGTTCTAGGGATTACTGAATGAAACAAGAAAAGAGTCATTCTTTGTGAATTAAAAAAAACATTTATTCCAAATACAACTTCATTCTCTATCATATAACAAAGCTGCATTCGACAGAATTCTTTTAACAACAACCAATTTTCTACAAGCAATCTGATATAAATATATTTTAGGGAAGAAACAAAATCGTCTGTTGTTTAATTAATTAAACTTTAACTGAAACAAAGATAAAATTAAATATAGATATGGTTGTAAAAAATCGTTACTTGCAAATTGATACCAAATTAAATTCTAATTAAACAAAGATAATATTATAAATATTGCTTATAATATGGGATACAGGTCCGTCTGAGAATTTTTTTCGACAACTACAAAACCAATCTAACCTTAACTGCTTTAAATTATTTAATAAAATTATTATTGCAAAATGTAGCCAAAAATTTTGTCTGGGGATATAATAACATATTTTGCTGTACTTATTCTAAAACAGTGTAAGAACTATTAGTCTTTCATTAAAAAATATGCCTATTCTGATATTGTAAGATCCTTGTAGAGGTTACAATTCACTGCCTGCTCCTTTTATGGTAGGTGAGGCTACTAGAGCCAATCCGGGTTTTTCCCATGATGCCTCTCTCTCTCTTTCTGTGTACTGTCTTGTGTTGCTGTTCTCTGTCTTGCGTCTTGTACCCTTTTAATGTACTGTGTCGTGGAACTTCTAGCCATCTAATAAACCTGAAATTGAATTAATTTCTTCAACAAAGCGGCATTCCATATAAACAGAGTCTCGTCCCTCTACAAACTTGTGTTTTCCAACAGCAACCACGTAGCGCTTTCCTCAAAAATGATTCCACAAAACCACACTTATATCGTTGTAAAGATAAATGGTTCATTTTATTGCCCAAATACTTATAGAATTGAAGTTAGATATCGGTCCATTCTAATCCATCGGAATCCAACCGAATTCCGGCATCTTTCCTGATTTACTCTGTTTTACTGATTCCCCTGGATTTGATTCTTCATGTGTTTAATTTTGTTAAAAAATAACAGGGTCAGTAATAATTCTTTATTATATCTTCGAAAGTTTCTTTCTCCGAGCTGTCATGTGAGGTGTTTATCCTGTCGAAAGGTTCTTGCCTTAGATATACCGTCTGAAACCAGGTTCATCCTGAAGTTTAAAAATCTGGTGCGTAAACAATGTCCTGAAATTATTTTGGAAAAGCTTAGTTCTTTTCTGAAAGTTGAGTAAAAAAATAATTACCTATTTACGTTCAAATACTTAATAGAATTGAAGTTAGATATCGGTCCATTTTAATCCATCTGAATCCAACTGAATTACATCTTTCCCTGATTTCAACGCGTTTACTCGTTAAAATAACAGGGGTTTGCAATAATTTTCTTTATTTATATTCTTTTCGAAAGTTTCTTTCTGAGCGTTGCGTGTGAGGTGTTTATCCTGTCGAAAGGTTCTGTCTAGATATGCTGTCTGAAACCAGGTTCATCCGAAGTTTAAAATCTAAAACTGAAAACAGTGTCCTGGAAGTTATTTCTTTGAAAGCTTATTCTCTTTTCTGAAAGTTTAGTATTACTAAAATGTAATTAAATTTAGATGATGGAAACTTAATTACAATCGTATTTTAAGCTTAGAAAGTTAGCTGCCATATTTTTGTCATCAAGTTTTAGAAAGATTAATTCGTTATGTACTTAATAATTTGTCCTTGTTTTATCTTGAAAAAATAAAATATCTTCAACGTCCTTTCGCCGGAACTTTCTTCTTCTTCATATTTATCTTGTTTCAGGCGCATCTTCTTATATGTGTAAAGTTGTATTCAGCGCAAATGAATGATATTTATTCAGCAACACATATTTCATAATGCGGTTTATTCAATACTTGTCCTAGTAGCATTAAATGGTTCCCCTGAATTGTCTGTCTCACTGCTTCGTAATCAAATTTAAATTAAACATGACAGTTTTAGACGGAACTTGGGAGATACATCGGCTGGTAATATAGACATTTTCTAGTTAACTTTTGGAACGAATTAAGGATGTTCAAGTAATTGAAAGCTTAATGGTTATGAAATTGTTTATATGAACGCTTAATTAGGAATTAAGCTTCTGCTTTAGCAAATCTGTTCCAAGAAATTATTATGTACTACTTTTTTTTTCTCTCGTAGATTGAATGAGGAGTTTTAGCAGTGGCTTGTAGGGATGAAGGTTTATTCCGAAAAAAATAACAAGTTTTCGGTTATTCAGATTTTTTCACCTCCGAGTTAACCTGGCGGTTATATAACTGCTCAAAAATAACAGGCTTTGATTTTTTACTTTCTCGTATACGAAGCAATAAAGAGAAAAGGGCATTGTAATCGTCAAAAAAAATTCGAACTCGAGATTTTGACGAATCTCCGTGTTTAGACCTCCCCGAGTCCGAAAAAAAACACAATTTTGGAATTATGTCTGTCTGTCTGTATGTGTGTGTCTGTCTGTGAACACGATAACTCGAAAACTATTAGAGCGACGGGGATGAAATTTGGTATGTGGTCTTTAAACATACTTGTAGGTTTTTATCAAATTTTGGACAAAATCTGTCAACGGGAAGTCTGTCTGTCTGCATGTTCGAGGTCTTGCGAACGCTATAACTCAAAAACTTGAAAAGCCAGATGGATAAAATTTATACACAGGTTTATCGTCATGAATGTAGGTCCGTATAAAATTTGGAGCCAAATCCGTCAAAGGTTGACTGTCTGTCGGTCCGTATATAATTTACTTTTTTGAAGATAATCCGTTATCTCCACGCGCTTGCGTACCGGAAGAGCGGCGAGGAATTTCATTACGGAGTAGCGAATTACGTCAGTTTGTCCTGAGCCGGTAAGAGAAGAAAACCGTTACGTACCCTTTGAATTTCATTTGCCCAGATATTTTTCAATCCCTATAATGAAAAAACCTTTTGATAGTCATTGCATTCGGGTAATAATAGGTTCGAATTTTTTTTAGCCACGCGGGGAAGGGGAACGGCACCTTTTGGGGAAGTATACGAGAAAGTTTAGGGAGAACACGAACACTCCCGCTGGTTAAGGCCAAATATACGAATTTTCACGGCATTAGAGGCCGCAGCTTTAGCACAAATATACGTAGCTATGCATGCTTTCCCAGAAGTCCACGGAAGGCAGACGAGTTAGCGAACACCATCTCTGAAAGGCCTAAGAAGGGCCGCGGGTCCAAAAGCGAGCAATACATCAGAAGCATATCACCCGGATTACCGAGTTTAAACCTCGAGTTCCGACACAAAACCCCGAACCTCGGAGGAAAAGGATGGTAGCGGAATAACAGAAAAAAAAAGAAGCAAAAAAATGAAAATTTTCCTTCTTTTTTTCCTGGGCAAATCTCCGGTAACTGGAATGGAGGAGCGGGGCAGGAAATCGATAATGTGCCGGAGCAAACCTGCAGTGGACGAAATCTCCTCTCGATCCCATCAGAATGGATAAAGATCTCGAAATGAAGGCAAACTCAAAAAATCCCAGATCCGCTACAAAAGAGGAGAGAAATAAATAAAAGCGGAAATGGAAGCTGAACCACACCGCATCGCCTCTAGCTCCGAGAGAACAGTGGCTTCGCTCATGCGTGACAAACGGCCACATCTCCGAAAACTGCACTTAAAAGTAAGCTCCTTTCATGACTTCTATAAGTCACACTTTATGAAGCTTGAAATAATACAAAGTTAATACACAGGAATAAGATTATATATGCAGGGTGATCCAAAACTCAGGTAAAACTTTAATAATTTTTAAACAAATAAAGATAGGAAGACTTTACTCGCAGAAAAGCATGAAATTAAGCTGGATTTTCTATTTTCTTTTGTGCCTAATCAAAATTTATTGATAGCTTAGTGTACAAACTAAACAACCAGATGGTTATGTAGTTGACGGAGCTGTCAGATTAAGGAAGACTATCTGCAGAAAAAGGATGGAAATTAAGCTGGATTTTCTATTTGATTTTATGCCTAATCAAAATTTATTGATAGCTTAATGTACAAACCAAACAACTAGATGGTTCCTAGAAGCTTGACGTAGCTGTCGATTTAGGAAGACTATCTGCAGAAAAAGGATGGAAATTAAGCTGGATTTTTCTATTTTCTTTTGTAACTAACTGGGGTATCGTATTGATAGCTTAGTGTACAAATCAAACAACCAGATGGCTCTTGCAGTTGACGCAGCCAAGGTCAGGATTAGGGAAGATTATATATAGAAAAGGATGGAAATTAAGTTGATTTTTCTATTCTTTTTGTGACTAATCAAAATGTACATACTTAGTGTACAAACTAAAACAACCAGATGGTTCTGTAGTTGACGAGCTGTCAGATTAGGGAACCATTCTCGTTCAGAGCATTAAAACAGTTACTGCTGTATAATGACTCTTCTGCATTTGATCTCATTCAACTTTTCTAAGCGGGGAACGGTGCTGTTTTTATCTTCATTCGTTTAGAACAATTAATTTCTAAAATTTTTATCACTGTTGAATCACTCTGTATTTTTAAGTAAATATAATAAAGTGTGACCAAAATATACACACAATTGAATATCAACTACATAAATATGTAAAAACATATATGCTGAAGTGTCACTATCTATATAAATTTTGTAATAATTTTACTGAATCTGTCAAATGAGATCGAGTGTTAGAATGGCTGACAATTGGCAATCCAACTACCGCTGACTTATCCAGAGTACTTAAAAAACACTAGTAAGGTCATAGCAATGCTGCAACTGGAACGAAGTTT
>BGPR01026199.1:1103-16237 GCA_013235015.1 Araneus ventricosus | reverse complement strand
TATTTATACTCTATATATATATATATATATATATATATATATATATGATATTTTAATTTTTTAACTTTCCTAAATAATCTTAACAACACCTCATTTTAAATACTTTTACTTTCATCATAATAAACGCACTACAACTTTCTTTTCAAGTCACGGGTTTCTAAAGGGGAAATTCCCTTTTCTGGGTACTTAAGCGGTTTGCTCATTCTTTTCTGCCCTTTTTTCACGCCTGCATGTAAGCTTTCAACAACAACGCGCCGATCGGGCGTAACCTTCTGAACACTGGTGATGGAGCTACGTAAAAATTGAATCCTTTACCTTTATAAAATTGCGTAATATCATAAATGCCTAAATAAAAGAAGATAAAGCCAAATATTGTCTGTTCCATGACTAAAATGGACTACATTTCACCTCAGTAAAGCCTGATCTTATATATATATATAAATATTTTTACTTTATGTTTTCTTTAGTATTATAATTCCTATATTAGAACGTTAAATTTTTAGAGCGTTTTAATAATTCTTAAACTTCGTCTAATTTGTTTAATACGTTCTCTGAAGTTATTGGTATAACATTCATTTTCATTGTGATGCAAAAGGACCTGAATGCTATAGCATTCAATTTTTCAGTTCAGTTCAATGTAAAAATAAATCTCCTGTCTATTTCTGGACCTCATTAAAATGTTGAATGTCCTCGAACATATTAATATTGATTAATAATACTAATTTTTGACTATTAAACTCAAAGTCTAATTATTAAAATTTCGCCTTTGATCTTAGATAACACTAAAAAATATGAATTTAATGAATACGGAAATTTTTTGAGAAAAATAATTATCTTTTCCTGTATGCGCTTTTGAAGTTAATATGCTTAATATTAATTCTATTTAACTCAATAGACTTAATATTAAGTCGATTGAGTTAAAATTCTACGCATGGCCAAATTTAACAGCGCAAAATTAACAGATGAGAAAAGTTGCAAAATATCTATATCATCATATACATTGGATGAAAGAATAATATACTTTGAAAACTTAATGAAATAAACTGAAAATGAAACTATATTTTCAAAGACAATATCAAGAAAAAAATTTATAACATATTCCAGATTTTTGCCGTTTAATGGTACATCTATAAGCTGCTTATTAATTACTTTACAAATAAGAAATCATCGTTTTGTTTCATTTAAACGATTTCTCTATTATAGTTAAAGGTAAAAGTATATTTTTAATTATGCAAAACGTCCTCAGCTTTTTTTTCCGAATTATAGCAGCAAATAAGTGAACCGAAATAGAGTTTTTGAGGAACTTCAACTTACTCTGTATTGTAAAAAATGCAGTATTTCTAAAACTGTTTTAGCATGTTATGTACGCTACGCTGGAAACAGAATTTCAGATAAGAATTCCGGGTTTTAATTAATAGAAATTTAAAATAAATTACAATTTTGTTCCAACTATGACATAAAGAAATAGAACTACGTCAGTAAAATTAAAGGTTTTAAGAAAAAGGTGATAGAAAATAGTGATGTAAAGTGAATTCGTAATTTTACAGGTCTTTTTTGTGAATTAATTAAATTAATTTTAATCATAATTTCTTGACTGAAGAATTTTTTATTTTCTTCCAATTATGCTTCCAGTTCGTAAAAAATGAATCTTCAGTATAAAGTAGGAAAAGGTATGATTAATATATTTCTATTTATGTCGAAACTAAACACAAAAAGTGAATTATTTTTCAATTAATTAAAGGAAATTTATTATTCTTCTGTAGTGAAAAGAGTTATTTTAGAGAAATACCAAATAAATATTCTAAAGAATGAACTAGAATTACCTTTTTCGGTTCAGTTTGCTTGCAGAGAGGAGAAAAGAAATGAAGACTAAATTTGATAGAATATTCCAAAAATTAATACGTTGCCATTTATTAGAGCCTAAATATAAAAATGTCTGTAAAAGAGGAAAGCAAACGATAATTAAATTTTCTTAATATTTAAAAATAAAATAGATATATAACAGAGAGACCTTTTATCCTTTAAATATAAATAATATACATTTTTCGTTGTTGTTATTATTATTAAAACATTTAATGAATATTTTTAACACAAAAGTATTTTTAAACAATTATTATCTGAAAAAGTAGTAAAAATTAAAATAACGCTTGTTTTAAAGAGAGTTTTCAAAATAAGATGAAAAATATAGCAAAATCTCTGTGCTTCGAAAGATGTTTTGAATGTCTTAGATTAGAATTTCTTTCAATTTTTAAGCTTCTTAAGCAATCTTTGGATAAAAATGGTCTGATTAAAATGATTCGCCATTCAACAAATCATTAATCTTCATTTTTATCAACTTCTGGTTAATAACTTCATTGTTCTTGAACAATTTAATGCCATTTTATTTTGATTTAAAGATTATTATTCTTGAGATATTTTTTTATGAATAACTTAAAAAGAAATGTAATCGTTTGCAGGAATTTTTATCCAGAATGCAGAGTGATAAAGCACGATAGTAAGGTCAAAAGAGTTGAAGATATTCGTAGACAAGATTTAAAGATATTTCAGATACAGTGGCTCCCAAAAGTGTTCGTACACTTACGATTTTCAATGAAATAGGGCTCTATCCATTAATTAAAATTAATATTTCAGAATAGGTATTTAATAATAAGATCTATAATCTATTCTTAACAAAACTACATGAAATATTTTTAAAATATAGTAAAACTTTATTTTTAAGAAATCAATAATCAAAAAGTAGAAAAAACTTTATCTCACAAAAGTCTTCGTAAGCTGAAATATTTTCTGATAAATTCATAACTTAAATTATCGTCTGTCGCTATATTTTTATTTTTGCATTGTGGTGGCATTTAAAAAATCGTTTGGCATTAATTTTTGCCTGCTTACACCGTAATATTCTATTTATTATTTAAAAATGGCTCCTAGTCATAAAGAAACAACAATCAGCATTCCAAAATTGATTTCATCGGTTCATTATTAGTTATCAGTTCGGAATATAGCTAAATTAATTAATTTATCCCATTCTACAGTGCAGTATGTGCTAAAACGCTTTAAAGAAGAAAATTGGTTCGAGAACAAGGTAAGAAAATGTCGACCGGCAAAGTTAACAAAACATGATCAGAGATTTATAATTAGAAAATTTATATATATATAATTATATATTTATATATTTTGTTTTATATAATAATAATTTATATATAATTATTATTATATATAATTTAATAATAATTATATTATAATTATTATATATAATTATTAGTAGCCCGTAGAAAATTTTTTGTTAGTGCGAAAAACAGAGAGCTTAGGCTTTCCTTCGCAAAATCAATGTTAAATAAACCCGAAACCTATAGGAATAAAGTCTTATTTGCAGATGAAAGCAAATTTAATATTTTTGGTTCGATGGACGTATAATGGTATGGAGAAGAAAAAACGAGGAACTTAATCCCAAGAACTTAGTTGGAACAGTTAAGTATGGCGATGGAGGTATCCTTGTGTGGGGTGCATGTCAGCATCAGGACTAGGTAATTTGGTATTTATTGATGGCATAATGAATCATGCTCTTTATTTAAATATTTTAAGAGACATTTTAAAATTTTCAGCCCAAAATTTGGGTATTTGAAACGACTTTTTTTTTCTTTTTATCAAGATAATTATCCTAAGCACACGGCTCTCAACGTTCGCCTCTGGTGTCTCTATAATTGTCCGCAAAATTTGAAAACACCACCTCAATCGCCATATTTAAACCCAATAGAACATATTTGGAGAGAACTGGAGGTTAGAGTACGAAAACACAACATTAAAACAAAAAGCGAACTAAAAACAGTAATGATGGAAGAATGGGTGAACACTGATGCAGAAATTACAAAAAAAAACTAGTGAAATATATTCCCAAACGTTTAAAAGCTGCTGTGGATGCTAACGGATATCCTACTAAATATTAATTTAACGAAAAATTAGAATATTTACTAATATGTAGAGATTTTTTAAGGTGTACAAAGACTTTTGTGAGATAAAGTTTTTGTTACTTTTTGATTATTGATTTCTTAAAAATAAAGTTTTACTATATATTTAAAATATTTCATGTAGTTTTGTTAAGATTAGATTATAAATCTTATTACTAAATACCTATTCTGCAATATTAATTTTAATTAATGGATAGAGCCATATTTCATTGAAAATCGTAAGTGTTCGAACACTTTTGGGAGTCACTGTATACGAAATAAAATCTTGGAATAGATTTGATATACGGTATCGCTGGCGATATTTCATTATTTCGGCGACTTTTTTTTTCTGTGTAAACAAACATGGCGTCGGTTGTGTTGCCTAAAGACACATGGCGACTGTTTTGTTGAGCATTTTGGTGTTCTCTTGCATACGCGTTCCGGGCAAATTTTTCTAACTTAAAAAAACATCAGCGGCTTCGCTTTCAGCCAAGCGGGAGCCTCATAGCTTGGAGACAAACTCTCCTAAGTAACATTCAAATTCAAGCGAATTTGCTCAGCCAAAAACATGGTATAAGTAATTAAAAAGAAAAAAAAAACCTTATTACTATACTAAATAAAACTGCGAAGTATGTTCGTATCGTAGTTCGCAATTCAAAAGTTGGAAATCAAACTTGTGAAAAAAGTTTTTTTTTTTTTTTGGTTTGCTTTCATTATAAAATGAGAAGCCTTCCTCGCCTGACTTTAATTATTGTATCGAGTTACAGTAAACATATAATGGATGACATGCTTCAGTATTATGATGAATTAGGAATTTTCGATTTTTCTTTATTGTACCATAGATATCATTTATTGGATGCAGAATTATTTTGAGTTGAATCTCTATCTCTACTACTAATAAAAGAGAATGTGTGTGTGTTTGCACTCTACAGGGAAAACTGTTGAGCTTAGAGCTACCAAATTTGGCACACATATTCGATGGAGGGTAATGCAACTCGGAGCGATGTTTTAATAATTTAATAATCATTTTATTCAATTAAAAATTAAGCAAGACTTTGCGTTTTTCTGTCATATCATCCGAAAATGTTGTCTCAAATATGATTTTTGCATCATTTTAAAACTAAAAAAAATAATGATACCATTTTAATTGTCGTACAATTTTTTCTCTAATTTTAATAAATTTGTAAAAATATTTTTTCGTGATTTGCAAAAATACTTTTTATTTTTGCAATAAAAAATTAAACTTTATTCACTGTTTCATCCAATCATTTAATCTATTTTTTCCATTGTTAACGCCACTTCTTTATACGTTAACAACATTAACTCCAAAAGCCGATTTTCATTTTCCTACATTTTGATGTTATACAGTTTTTAAAATTTGTTTCTTAGATCAAGCTCACTGAATGAAGAGTTTTTTATTTCATTTGATAAGTTTTTTATAGTGAAATATTTATTCGAGCCAGTTTTAAATTGCTTCTTTTTATAGCATAATAACGGAGCTATGTGTTTTACTTCGAAAGTTGATTAATTCTTTTCCAATTACAGATTTTCAGTTTCATTTTAATTCCGAAGTTATCATGATTCGGGTTTCTTTTCTTTCACATATTTTAACTAAAAAATAACGAGGAGAAAATTTACTTTCCACAAAATTTATCGTTTGAAAGATTCTGACATGTAGATGACATTTTAAAAAATATTTTTAATATTTTTCCTGTTATTGTCTTTGAAAATATAGTTTCATTTTCAGTTTATTTCATTAAGTTTCAATAGTATATTATTCTTCCATTCAATATATATGATGATATAGATATTTTGCAACTTTTCTCGTCTGTTAATTTTGTGCTGTTAAATTTGGCTATGTGTAGAAATTTAACTCAATCGACTTAATATTAAGTCGATTAAGTTAAATAGAATTAATATTAAATCTATTAATTTCAAAAGCATATATAGAAAAAGATAATTATTTTTTTCAAAAAATTTCCGTATTCATTAAATTCATATTTTTTAGTGCTATCTAAGATCAAAGGCGAAATTTTAAATAATTAGACTTTGAGTTTAATAGTCAGAAATTAATATTATTAATCAATATTAATACGTTCGAGGACATTCAACATTTTAATGAGGTCCAGAAATAGACAGGCGATTTATTTTTACATTGAACTGAATTGAAAAACTATTCAAGTAATTTTGCATCATAATAAAAATGAATGTTATCCTATTAACGTCAGAGAACGTATTAAACAAATTAGACAAAGTTTAAGAATTAATAAAACACTTTAAAAATTTAACTTTCTATTATAAGAATTATAATACTAAAGAAAACATAAAGTAAAAAATTAATATATATATATTAAACCATTAAAACTCAAATAACATTTTAATCAAATATACCTATTAAACCCTCATTTAAAATTAAATGCAATAAACAATATAACCTAATATTATTCACACAATGAAATACAGAAAGATAATAAGATTAAAAACTATTACTATGAAAAAGACAATCCAGATATGGAATTCGAACAATCAAATGCCAATCGACCTTAGGAATCGATTATGTCACATTATTTCGAAATTTATAGACACCAACCTTTTGTAAGGGCCAATTGTTGGAAAAAGACAACAAATATAGGAGTAAATCTCCAAAATATATTAAGAAAAGAACGAGAAAATTAACTAAATGCTAACTGATTTTCAAAGTTATAGTAAAAAATGCCGAAAGCTAAATATGAATTACAGTTCCGCATTTATTGTGAAAATATTTTTTATATTTATATATATATATATATATATATATATATAATATTTTCCATTCTCGTTTTCCTATTTATAACGTTTTCCTATAAAAACAGTATATATGTACTGTTTTTAGTGCAATATATTGTTGTATTACATATTTTTATCCTGAATTTTAGTCTTTTCTATATAGTTATGTTTTATTATTAGGGTTAGTGTATGATTTTTCTTTCTCAATTCTTTCATTTTAGGTTAAATTACCCTGTTTGTTTTTTCAACTAACAGGGATGGTTTGTACTGCAAAATTAATTTAACCTGGCTAAAGCTTGTCCACAGCCAAGCTGTTATATTTATTGTTGAAAACTTCATATACTTGGATTGCCTTTTTCAATACTTGTAATAACAACAGAGTTTTTTATATGTTGACATATAAATGTTTAAACTTAATTTTTGTTCATGGTATCTATAGTATTTTCAATTCTTTAGATTTTGTTTTAAATTTGGTTGTATTGTTCAAATTATGACTTTTTAGTATAGGATTTGCTTCTTGATATATCTTGCTTACTTTGTTTATATATACATATATATAAAGCGGGAATGGAATTTTTTTAAAGTTATTAGCATCACTTCCAAGATTCGCAATGAATTCGAAATTTGAATTGGCGCAGCACACTTAATTTGTATCTCGTAAGCATGAATTCCCTCCGTTGAAATGTAGGGGAGAGACGCCGAATTTGTACAACCTGGGCATTTTTATAATGCGCAGTTATAGAGAAATAATTTTAATGAGAAACAAGTAGTAGAATTTTTTTGTAGTTTATTTTTCGTCAGAACAATCTAATTATTCTTTTATGAAATGCGCTTAAATGGCAGGAAAAAAAATAGCTTAAAAATTGTGTTATTGGTCCCATCAAGGAAACCGGTTGCCCAGATTGGAGCACCAATTTCTTTCAGACAATTAAAACAAAATATTTTTTCAACCTCAAATTCACACCGGCACACAATGCATGAACCCAAGAATGACATTTTATGCTCTGTATCACTTCCTCTTCTCCCTTTGTTTCTTCACAAATGATAAGAAACTATGTAACTTTAGTTTTTGTTCTTTTTGATTAAACTCTTGATGACTTTAACATCCATTTACAGTGGTACCTCGAGATACGAGTGCCCTGACATACGAGTTATTTGAGATACGAGCGCTGTCGAGCAGCGAAGTTTTGTTTTGAAATACGAGCGACATTTGAGATACGAGGAACGGTACGGTGTATGTACATTTTATAAAACCAGTTTTTTTTTTCTTTACATTCTCTTTTATTATGTTTTTATACAATATTTGTCATTTATAAATACATTTTTCTTATTCAAAAACACGTAACAAAAACAGTTAGGGGTAGCATTTTTGGGGCTGGAACGGATTAACATAATGGCATTTCAATTAATTTCAATGGGGAAAATTGCTTTGAGATACGAGCAAATTGACATACGAGCAAGGTTACGGAACGAATGAAACTCGTATCTCGAGGTATCACTGTATTGATTTTTGCTTTCACTTGTTCTACTTCCAATTTATGAGTATTGTTTAGCAACGGATTCGGAAACCCTCCGTGTTTTTGCGCATGCACCACGCGGAGTTATTTTCATCAAAATAGGGGGGAAATGAAGAATGTAAGGGTGATCTTTACATTTTACTGAGCGTGATCTAACAAAGAACTCCGGAAATGCGCTCATATGACTCATTGCCTGACACCCCTTTCCGGTGTAAAATCGTCCAAAAGTGTCAGTCTCGGAATCCGTTTCTGAACAGTATTACAAGTGTTGATAACTGCTTCTGAGCTATTCCTGTAATTTAAGATAATAATTCCATTGATTTAAGTAGTCCAATTTAGGTAACAGTTTGTAGTTCATTCTAAGCAACCTTTGGACAACAACGACAACAAAATATTAATAATAATTCCCCTAACCTGATCTTCAAACGATTTTTAAAAAAATATTATAGAAGATTGTAGTCAAACAAATTTCCTATTTGAGGAGATACTAACAAATTTTCTTACTTGCTTTAAAACAGCGTAAGGGCTTTTTGTCTTTTGTTAAAATAAATAATGGATGATATCCAAATTTAAGCACCTGTTTTCTAACTATAACAATATAGCGCTTTCTCTGAAAAAGTTTTCATACTCCCCACTTACATTTACAATATAATTTGCCTATTTTACGCTTCAAATATTTCATAGAATTGAAGTTATGACACCGGTCTAATCTTGGCGACCGTCCAAATTTGGCGACTCTCCCCTATTTTTGTTTAGTTGAGAGTAGGAAGGGCCCACAGAGATTGGATGCGTTCATGAAGTCGCTCGAAAAGCAGCCAAGTTGGCGAACCATTTTAATAATGGGATAATAATCTTTTTAACTTTTTGAATATTTTCAAATAAAGTCATTTTACAGAGTATTTTTCTACAAGCATAACAGAATTTTTTTAATAAAGAAATTGTAGAAAAACTTATCAATTCCCCCTTACATTGTCTTTATGTGAGATAAAGCAGACTGCTATGTTTAAATCTCGAATTATTCACTACAAAATATTAAAAAATACCCATATTATATGGTTGATATCATTTAAAAGTTAAAAACTATCGAAAACTAAATGCTTTCTTTAGTCTCTCAAGCTATTGTTGTATTTTTAAAAATATTCCAGTTAAATCATGATATCTAGCTCTAAACCAGCGAGAGTGGTCCCTCCTAAACTCTCTCGTACAAACCCTAACACTGGTGGGAAAAAAATACACCAAACGGCAGCAACATGCGTAATTCTCTAACTCAGGTAGTGAAAAACGCTTCAAGGGATCTCAACTTTTTTTTTTGCGTCGTAGAATAGTGAAGAAACCGAATATGCAATTTGAACGTCTTAATTTCAGCCGATTGAAACCAAAATTGGACACAGATCTACAATTAAGGTTAGAAGATCACATACCAAATTTCTTATTTTCCTAAGTCATTGCGTTTAGGAATTATCGCGTTCACAAGCATGCGATTATACGTAAAGACAGACAGTCAATCCTTTGAAGGATTTCGTCCAAAATTTGATACTGACCTACATTCCTGATGATAAAACTGAGTACCAAATTTTATTTATCTAGCTATTTAAGTTTTTGAGTTACCGTGTTCATATGAGCACAGAAAGACAGACTTCCGGTGGACGGATTTCGTTCAAAATTTGATAGAAATCTAGTAATTTTGTGTGAAGCCTATATACCAAATTTCGTCCTTCTAGCTCTAACTGTTTTTGAGTTATCGTGTTCATATGAGCACAAAAAGACAGACTTCCCGTGGACGGATTTCGTTCAAAATTTGAAAGAAATCTAGTAATTTTGTGTGAAGCCTATATACCAAATTTTGTCCCTCTAGCTCTAACTGTTTTTGATTTATCGTGTTCACAGACATACAGGCATAGTTACAAAATTGTGTTTTTTGGACTCAGGGAGGGTAAAACGTGGAGATTCATCAAAATCCACTGAAATAGGCTACGAAACTTTCTTATTTCAATTTTTTTCTGTGTTGAAACTATGAAAAAAAAGAAGCTATCTATATATTTTCCTGCTCTGGATTAAAAATAAAACTAGCATATTCTTTTTCGAGTATTGAAACTGTAGAACAGTTGTCCATGCTGCTGCTGTCTCTTAACTAGTCCCCCGTGATTTCTCTTCTAGATCTAGTTCGATAAAATATTGAAGATTTAATTCATTACCTTTCATAATTTAATTCTGTTATAGTATGAATAATCAACATAATATAAATAACACTAATTTAGAACTAATACTAACAAAAATAAAACTACAATTCATAATCTGCCCAAGAAATAGCATAAATAACATAGAATATATAATGAAATTTAGAATGACACAGAATACATTGATAACATTAATTTAGAACTAATATAGTATTAAAAAAACAGAAAATTAGCTACAAAACTAATATAAATAAATTTCTTTAATTCAAAATCATGCATACAGCAGGAAACAACGACAACGTTTCCATGGTGTTCTAAAAAGCGAAAAATGATCTTGCGCGCTTTTTTGTGGATCCTTCTTACACCTTGAAGAAAACAGGAATATGAGAAATTGCAAGGAGAATGAAATTATATTTATAATATTAGAAAAGGGTATGCAAATCTGCGGCGAAATTCTTAATGTAAGAAAATTTTCGTTTTTCATTTTGATACTCGAAAGTAAGATTTTTATTTTCTTGACATGGAACTAACATATTAGTAATATATCTGTTGAATTTATTAATTTATTTCGGAAAATTATGTTTTTCACTCACAAATAAAAAAGTTAGGTAATAAAATATGTATTTTTTACTATCCTTACCGTGTATTTCCTGTCGCCATCTAGTAGAGAATATTTGCAATTTTTTTTTTCTGTTGAAATTCAGTTGATGCTGCCATCTATTAATTAAAGTTTGAACTTCTGAGCTGAAACCTAGCACTGCAAGCAGCAGAAGTGAAAATATTATGATTACTGCAATTATTTTTATTTATTATCTTGCAGAAATTTTTAAAAAAAATTCGTTCCTGTAACCGTATTTTTCATGTCACCATCTAGTAGAGAATATTTGCATTTTTTTCTGTTGAAATTCAGCTCATGCTGCCATCTATTAATTAAAGTTTGAACTTCTGAGCTCAAACCTCGCACTGCAAGCAGCAGAAGTGAAAATATTATGCTTACTGCAATTTTTTTTATTTATTATCTTGTAGAAATAAAAAAAAAATCTTTCAAAAATGCTCATGCGTATTAAATATAGTTGTAATGTTATTAATGAACACCATTTTATTTTGTTTCTGGTTTGTAAAAGATTTAAAAGAAAAAGAAATTTCCACTAAACACGCAAGTAAATTCAGTTTTATTCAATACTGTTTTAGAAAATACTAAAAAGTTTATTGAACACTGATCCTTTTAAATTATTTTCAAAATAGATTAGATAGTATTTAATTCAAAATTAGAAATAACTTCCTTCCTTTCTAATAATATTTTACAACCATATTTAATTTAAGGAACAGAAATTATATTATGCTTGCTTATTGATAGATAGATCATTATGTTTCGCTGCATTGATGTAAATTGTGAATCACAAAGCATATTTTAAACTTATTCTCATATAATTCCGGGAAAAACTGAATTAATGCATGTTTTGCTTTATTATTTTTTGTCTTCATAACAGTTGTATTTTTTACACTATTTCAAAGGAACTAACTAAAATTATTTGAAAATGCCCTTTTCTTAACTACACAACATGATCATTAATTTATATGTTGCTAGGTAATTTTGATACGTGCTATTTCAATCATCTAAGAAATTATTGCAATTCAGGAGGTGCGTGCAATTTCGGAAAATGGCATTTAGTTTAGGGATGGGACATGCCATACAAATGCCATTTCTTTTAAAAATGTCAAAAACTGTAACTATTTTATAACATTGAACATTTATGAACCCGAAAAAGCACACGAGCTAACTTGGAAATTTTAAATTTATCAATCCGAGTGAATAGCCACAAGTGGAGTTACCCCCACCCTGACGAAGCATCCGGGGTTAACTGATGAGAGGCCGGTACGACATCTCGGATAATGAGATCGGAGTTCTAACAGCCATCACCAGCCACGGCCCAATCCCTCCTGAATGAGGTACGTCCCGTTATCGCAGTGGAAGTTACGCAACCCACACCATAACTATACCCACCAGGCGAAGTTAGAACCCGCTTACTTATCCGGAAGCTTCTGAACCACGTACTCGTGGTACTTCCTCCGGGGGATATGAGAGTGAATCAAGTATCTGAACTGAAGTATCATACACTATCTGATCAAAGGAATCCGGACACCTCCGGATTTTCACATTTTTTTAGAATTACTCCTGAAAGGCTAAACTCACTGCCCTTGATCTTCGACCATGTAAAGAATAGACTCTTACTCACATTTTACACCGGAGATTCAGTCCTGAGTGCAGTTAGGGGACCGTCTACAAATTGATGAAAACGAAAATTATTTTGGCCCATCCGCTTCAAAGAAACCTTATAACGAGAGGAAACTTTCAGCAATGTTTATGTTTGATGTGTATAATATTTACATGAATTTTCATAAACGCAGCGCAAATATTCGGAAGATATAAAGGTTTTCTTAAAAAAAACCCAAATTTTCCCTCCTGTTTTTGCTTTTAACATGCAGAGTTTTCTGTTATATTATACGAAATTTACAGGAAAAAAGGACAATATGTTAGAGAAGCATTGTATAAAAATTTGGAAAAAAAAATTTAATATTACAGGAAGTATAAGCATTTTTAGTAAATAATTTTTTACTGCGCATGAGCAACACATAGTGTAATTTTTCTTTGATAACTTCAAAGCCAGATATGTAGGGCAACTTACGTAAAAACTCCAGTCAAATATCTTTAAGATTTAGAAAGATATCAGCATTGCAGTGAGAGGAACAAAACGATTAGGGGTTTTAAACAAATTGATATTTTTTAAACTTAAATTTTCGAATAATTTTATAGAATTTAATAAGATTGAACGTACTAAACACCCAGGCATACTTATAAATAAAATTCATAATGTAAATTGCAGTTCGACGATTACTATTTGAAGTTTAAAAAATAACAATTTTTGAAAATCTTCTCATGGTTTTCTTCCTCTTAGAGGGAAGCAAAAGTTCTGCTCACTGCAGTGCTGATATCTTTTTAGATCCTAATGATATTTGACTGGATTTTTTACATAAGTTGCCCAACATATCTGGATCTGAAGTTATAAAAGAAAAATTACGCTATGTCTAGCGAATGCGCAGTAAAATACCATTTACTACAACTACTCATATTTTCTCTAATATTCAAAATTTTGTTTCCAAATTTTTACACAATGCTTCTCTAACATATTGTCCTTTTTCGTAAGTTTCGTAAATTATAACAGAAAACTCCGCATGTTATAAGCAAAAAACAAGCGGGAAAATATGGTATTTTTTAACAATCCTAAATATTTGTGCTGCATTTACGAAAATTCATGTAAATATTATACACATCAAACATAACCAATTTCTGAAAGTTTCATCTTGTTATAAGCTTTCTTTGAAGCGGGGTGGGCCAAAATAATTTTCGTCTTTATCAATTGGTAGACGGTCCTCTAATTGCCCTCAGGGCCGAATCTTCACTGTAAAATGTGACTTAGAGTCTATTATCTACATGGTCGAAGTTCAAAAACAGTCAGTTTAGCCTTTCAGGAGAAATTCTGAAAAATGTGAAAATCCGAAAGTATCCGGATACTTTTGATCAGATAGTGTGGTATATGTATACCAGTGGTGGCGAACCTATGACTCGTGGGTCAGACACTGATCCGCGAAGGCTTTTAAAATGATCCACGCGTTGACGTTTATAAACTTATTTTTTATATCACAGAAGATTGAACAGACAATCCAAAATATTTAAGTATAAATATCTAGTCTCGAATTGATTAAAAAAATATTTCCAAATGGATGTTGGCTAACTTATTTTCTATAGCTGCACCTGTGTGTGACTCATGACAGTCGGTCATAAACATGGCACACACATTCGTAAGTAAAAGTTGCAAAACGGAAAGGAAACGTAAAACTTTTTTAGAGGTTTTTAAAAGTGAAAACAACAACAAGGACAACTATCAAGTTTTTCTGTTAACAAATTTTCGGTGTTTCCAAATTATTGGAACCCTTTTAACTATCCTCCCCCTTTTCCAAGTGGTTTAGTGACCCACGGGCTCATATTAAAAGGAATAATGAAGAAAAATTAACCCATTTCTCAAAAAGGTTCGCCGTCAGTGTTATATACGGTCTGAAGCATCATGAACAACATTCATTTTATAATTTATGAATAGCCCAAAATGTTCAATAATATTTATATTTCATTACATCAAATATTCATACCACTTACAACATTCGAACATAAAACATGCCCAGATAGTTGACAATTTTAACAACGTTACTGAACCGAATTTAAGAGCTTGATGATAGATATTTTTCAATAAGTTTGGAAAGCTCAAATTGGTATGAATTGAATCAGTAGCGAATCCAGGGGGGCTATCGATCTACTGCCCCCACAGAGCTAAACCGAAATTCTCGATTTTATACAAAATCACTACAACTATTTGTTCTTAATTTTCATTTAAAAATAATAATAAAATCGTAACAACATTGCTTTCTTGCTTGACAGGCTCGAAAATTTTCCTACTTTTCTCTAGTCATTATACTTATACTTGTAGCGTTGACGTGGTCGAAAACATTTTTTGGCTAGTTATTTCATGGTATTTTTTTATTAAATTATCGAAAGTATTGTAGTGTTCTTCATGATTCTTATTGTCAGATGAGGGAAGTCTGTAAAGTTAAAGTGTTTTGGTTTACATAAGCCATGAGGTATGACATTCGTCACTACGATACAAAATTTTTATGACCTC
>BGPR01026198.1:0-19496 GCA_013235015.1 Araneus ventricosus | reverse complement strand
ATGGCAAATGTGCATTTTAGACTCTTTTCCAAAAGCACAATCTTCAATTATTTATAAATAAAACTGATGTTTCTGTATAAAATACCTACAGTTATATTTTGGTAAAATTCATATAAATATATCACACATAAAATTCTCACTTACAATTAAATATAACATTTCTATTTCTAATCAGATAGGTTTTCATAAACAACCATTCCTGACTAGAAAACATATAAGTTAGTATTATTTTTTTAACACACTAGTAGTTCCCTGGATTGCATAATGAAGCCTTTGATCTCCTGAAACCTGAAAAATAAATTATTTAATTAACGAAAAATTTCTGCAACATAATGAAGGACATCGCTCAAACAGATTTTTTAACAATTAGTTGTGTTTCCATGTAAACAATTAAAGTTAAAAATTTGCTGTAAATGTCTTTAACAAACTAGTGGTTAAATTATTCTTACATACAGAATAGTAAAAAAGGGTTTTGAACGAACTTTTTGAAAAAATTATGGAATTCTGTTTTGTAACATACTCCCCATACCATTCTATTATAATTGTTTTCATTTTTAACATGAGACACACATCCATTTGTTTCGCACACATATTTGCAAATTTTTATACAATATTTAACTTTTTGTTTTGAAGTAGTAGTTTTGAAGTTTAAAAAAAATCTATGCTTTTGCAATCTACGTTTATTCCTGTCCCCATTTCTTGTTTCATATTTTAGCAAAAAATATATACTGCATAAAAATGATTTATTTTTACTTAAAATTCATTAAAATGTCTGTTACAAATATAATATTAGTGTGGCTAAAATTGGTGCAAATTGGGTTAATTTATTTAAAAATTCATAACTCTAAATCTAAAATATTCTTCAGAAAAATTTTATAATTAGCAGAAAGCCAATAGAATTTGCTAAAGAATAGTATAAGTATGATTTAATATGCTTTAAACAGACATCCACTGAGAAACTTCCATTTCAAATTTTCTCTTAAGGTGGCCAAAGCTGGAACATCCATCCTATATCATAGGACCTCTGTAAACCTTAGACAAAAGCAAAGGCATAGCAATTAAACTATGAAGTATGATCTCAATTAGTAATCTTCCAAATGTAATTAAAAATAACTTATATAAAAGCTACAGTAAGATTCTTTAGTTAGTAACCAAGCAATGGCATGTAAAATTTTAAACTAAAGCAAAAGTTAACTCTTTATGAATGAGAGAAATAAAAATATTCATAAAACATTGTGTATAATGTTTTAGTATAAGTTGCAAAGCATTTGCAGCTATATTAAATAGATGGATTTTCCTTAATATATACTTTTTAATTAGTTCACACAGACGCAGTTATATTTCTATGAAAAAACCATGATATTTAGTAAAGAAGTTATGTATTATGTAACTTTCTAAAGCAAATTCATTACTATTCTACAATGAAAAAAAAATCAATTTTATTTATTCAGTCTTACCATCTACTTCTTCAGAGAATCTATCTGCCACAACTTTTTGGCATTTCAGAAGAGGATATCCAGGTATTTTACAGATGTCGGTGTCGATGATTAAAAGACATAACCTAAAATCAAAAATTAAAAAAAAAATAAATTTCTTAAAAGATAAAAAGATATTTACCCTACAGCACCGATTTCGGCATGTAGAGTACATTCATATAGGGAAGTATGAAGATGCGAGAGAAATGGAAAAATCTAATTGTACCCAAAATAATCTACTGCTCCAACCCCATATTCTAATAGTGGAAAAATTAAACTAAAAACACTCATCCCAATGCACAATTAATAATAATAAAACTAGTTTTATACTTATAAATGACTTGATCAGTTAGGTAACTGGTACATCAATAGGAGACAAAACTTTTTAAAACATAGAATTTTGATATCAATGGAAAGTAAATCTACATAGATATAATATTAATTCTATTATATGTATTATATATAATTTAGATAACTAAACTGTCATTAGAATAGTCTGACAAACACAAGCATTTTGTGGACAGGCAAATTAAATTCTGCAATTTTTTCTCCCAAATAAAATAAACACATAAATAAAAAATATATTTATGGAAACTGTAGACACTTTATAATTATTAAACAATGTCCAAAATATTAAAATAATGAAGAATTAATAAACACTATACATTTCATTTCACTATCAGTTTATTTTTAATTGGGGGACACAAGTTTTTACTTTAAAATTCTTTTATCTATTACTTCTACAATCAACTTAAACATTAAAACATGCATTCACTGCTGAAACCAAATTTACATAAACCTTAAATTAAAAATAAAAATAAGTGTGATTAATATGATAGTGGATGAAATTAAATTTCATCATATTAAATTTCTTCCTGAACTTTCTAATGGATAATCTTTAATGATATATAATTTTCTAAAATTAAAGTGTCATTAAATAATGTATTCAGGATGAAGATATCCCCTAAATTATTTTTAATGTCTCAAGAATTTTCAAATTTGCATTCAAGTAGGAACATATATCAGGGATATGTTCAGAATGAAATTAGGTTATTTAACGAAGTTTTTGCAGAATGTGCATAAATATAATATCAGTCATATAAAAAATATCTGGACAGATTCCCGACTATGAAATTAAAGAGCAATTTTAGAATTTGAAAATGTAACTCACCATACTGTGAATCTGTTGTTGTTGTTTCTTATTCCACTTGTTCAAGTCCTCAGCTAGACCAAGTCCAAAAGTCCGTTCGGCCACAGAAAATCACGAACCAGGGCAGGACCTATCCCCATACTATGTATCTCCCTGATTAATGTAAATAACAAATATTAATATTCTTTAATACGATTCAATTTAATTCTTCCACTAACCTGAAGGAAGCCGGCTAAAATTTAAAAAAAAAAAATGTCTGCCAATCTTATCGGCCCACAGATAAGGAAAGCGCCAAGTCGTCACGTGATGATTATTAACCAATGATTTTTCGGATACCCCTAGCGTCGGAAATACAAATTAAAAACCGCTCCTAAGAAGAACGGAATAGTCAAACGAATTCCGAATCTGTTATCAGTTTCTTAGCGAGTAAGCAGCCGAAACTGGTTTTTGACTATAACAGTGTTTTAAGGAGCGTTTTTCTGTACTAAAAGATCGGAAAGGCGAATTTTTACATTCGCTCCCTTTTCGAGTCCAGAAATCGCTCAATTGAATTTAGCGTGTTCTCCGTTTGCATTTATACGTCATTTCATAACCGTTCCGATTATTTTGTAATTATTGTAATGATAAAGTACTTTGTTTATACGATGCAAAAGAACCAAAGCTTTGATTAAATGTCATTTTCACCTTTCTAACATTCGCGAATTTTGAACCTCAACCCTTATCTCTCCGTTCCTATTATTTAAAAAAAATTCGAATTAAGATTAAGATTCTTTAAGTTAAACGTCTACTTGCATGCACATGAATCTTATAAAATAAGAAATGTATTATTAGTATCAAGATATGCCATGATGGCACGATCTTTCTCGCTTTTATGTTGAAGTTTAATTTAAAATTTATTTATTGTTTTCCATATTCTGTAGTAATACACCGTTACTATCCCAAAAATTTTTAAAGGATTACTGTTAAATGAATTTGCAATGGTAGATATTCAGTTTGCACTAATCAAAGTTGTTTCTAAATGTTTCGATTATAAGTCTTTGTCTTTTCCTTTATATATCTTTTTAAGTCAGTCCCTCGAAAGATGTATAAAAGTTGTTTTGCTGTATTGATTTATGTTTATCGTTTTCGACCGCTAGACTCGTCTATTAAAACTCATTCTGCAGTATTCTGTCACTTGAAATGAAAATTATAGTCCTGACACAAATGAATTTCCCGCCTCATTTTTCAAGAGTGTAGAAAACGTAAAAATGAAGAATCATTTCAAATTAGCAAAACGGTGGTTTTAAAGACATTAGTCCCTCGAAAGACGTATAAACGGTGTTGCTGTATTGATTTATGCTTGTAATTTTCAACTCCTTGATTCATCTAGCAAAAGGCATCACGTTAAAAACTGTCACTTGAAATGAAAATTATAGTCCTGACACAAATGAATTTCCCGCTATTAAGATGTAGAAAATGAAATGAAGAACATTCAAATAAAGAAAAGTGGTTTTAAAGACATTAGTCCCTGCAACATTAAACGGTGTTTTGTATTGATTTATGCTCGTTTTCAACCCTTGACTATCATTAGCAAAAGGCATCACTAAACTGTCATCTGAAATGAAAATTATACGTCCGACAAGATGAATTTCGCCCATTTTTTTCTCAAGTATAGGAAACGTAAAATGAAGAATCATTTCATCAAAGTTAAAGACATTAGTCCTCGAAAGGCGTGATAAAACGGTTGCTGGGTATTGATTTATGCGCTTTGTAATTTTCAACTCTCTTGATTCATCTGAAAGGCATCACGTTAAAACTGTGTCTTGAAATGAAAAATTATATCCTGACTATAATGAATTTTTCCGCATATCAAGACAGTGAAAATGAAGAACAAATTTAAATAAAGAAAAGAGTTTTAAAAGACGGCAGCCCTTTGAAATACGTCTGCATATTAGAATGATTATGCTCATCGTTTTCAATCGCTTGACTCGTCCATTAGAAGACATTCTACGATAAACTGTCGATTGAAATGAAAATTATAGTCCTGACACAAATGAATTTTCCGCCGCATTTTTCAAGAGTGGAGAAAACATAAAAATGAAGAACCATTTCGAATAAGCAAAACTGAGATTTTAAAGATGATAATTGCAATAACTCTTTCTAATCGCTTTCGATCATTTATTGAGAAAAAACCCCGAGTAACGCTAATGGGCTTCGAAGGTGTAATTTGCAGCTCCAGTTCGCTGCACTGGCGTGATTAATCGATATCTAATATTAATAAATTGGCTGTAATTTATGGCTTCATTTTAAAACCTCAGCCGTTCAACTCTTCCCTGTTCTCCCCTCCACTTCCAATCGACCAATCAAAACTGGTTTTGCGTTGGCGTGATGCAATAAAACTCTCTCTCTTGTTAAGAACCTTCTAACAGATCTCAAGTTAACTTTCTGCAATGACTGTTTATGACTGTTGCTGTTTTTGATGTATTTTTGATTATTATTTTTAGTACTAGCCACCTTCGGCGACCAGCTTGTTCGCCGGGAAAATAATTTCAGTTGAATCTCTTATGCATAATTTGATATTCGTGGTTCCCTTAACCTTAATTCAACCCATGTTCTTTCACCTGAGTCTGTTCGTTGTCTGCATGAACGTCCCTAATGGAGTCAAGTGACTGGCTGTGTCATGTGTCATACAATGGCATCATCTTCACTCTTATTCCTATTGCAAAATATTTGTTTGATTTTAACTTTAAAATGGCGCGGCACATTTTACTTGCAGCCGCGTGTTAGCTGGATGAAAATATGCTGATTGAAACATATCAGTAAACATTAAGATACTAGAAAATCACCCGTCATGGTTTGACGAGTGCAAATTTCCTCTTCAGTCGAGAGATTTCCCTTCAAATTTGATGTGTTTAAATAGATATATATGCCAGAGAAATGTTTAACATTGATTGAAAGCAAATAAAATAAACATGTTTTATGACAGGAAATATTTTTTTTAATTTACATATTATTTAAATATTTCTTTATTCAAAAAACCTCTTGGTAAACAACATTCCGTGTGAAATATTTTTCGTTGTTTAATAATTTTCCTTGTATTTCAGATGTCTTTGTGTAAATTTTAACGTGATTGGGACCTTGAAAGTGCAACATAGAGCTTTCCATGTGAAAAGACAGGCTCATCGAGGTAAATTTCAACATGATCGAAAGTTTGTTCCGGCGATTTGTTGATAGTCATCGTGTAAGCTGGAAGTAACGGGAACTGGCGGCGGTTGAGAACAAATGGTAGATTCACGTCACTGGTGGCTAATTTAATTCTTGGCAAGAAAACAACATCGCCACGATTGCATTCAGATACAATTTGGCGTCCAAAGTATATCACGCGCAAGATATACCACTGACGTAATTTACTACTTTCTATTAAAAAACGGAAATTAATTTGAAATATAGGATTAATATAATTTAAAATTTCTCGGGAACTATTGATCATAGCGAGATAAATTTTATATCAATCGATAGAAAATTTTATTTCACTATTTTAGAGCTATTAAATTTGAAATTAGAATTCATTCTCAAAAAATGTTTCAGAATCTACAATGCATTATGCATTTCAATCTCAAAATGTTTCAGAATCTACAGTGCATAGATCATTTCATTCTCAAAATGTTTCAGAATCTACAGTGCATAATGCATTTCAATCTCAAAATGTTTCAGAATCTACAGTGCATATTTCATTTCATTCTCAAAAAATGTTTCAGAATCTTCTGTGTGCATAGCAAATTTTATGCACACCAATACAAAGCGAAATTTTATTTGCATGTCCAGAATTTTCAAATGATATGCACTCTATGGTTGTATACTTTTTTAGCATTTTTAGACCTATATTATCAGTTAATCTATTAATTTAATACAATTTTGATTCCTTACAAGTAGTTCCATCCAGGACTGGATTTGAAAAAAAAACTAATTGAAGATTCCATAATATTTATAATAATGAAATATAAATTAAAGGCTAAAAACTGCAAAATAATTAAATTAAAGAAATTCCACTTTTTAATATAATAATAAAAGTGTTTCTAAAACCTGCTTTCGCTAAATTTGTTATCGTGTTCTCTCTGGTTTCCCAAGTTTTTTGAAAAGTTATCTCAAACAATTTACTAACATAAAATAAACAAAAACATAAATGAAGTTACTGTTTTCTTATTTCAAGCTATGGACATTAAATAGACTCAGTGTTTCCAAACGTAGGGCCCACGCCTCACGGGGGGCAATTTGATTGTTAAGGGGGGGGCAATTCGAAAATGGACTCACCCAGAGTTTAAAAGCAACCGTCTACTTGTGACTTAACTCATAATTTGTACAAAAATGTATTGTCGCTTCCCTGCCTTATTAGTCTTATGGCTGGGAAGAGAGATTTACAGGGATTAGTACTGAATGGAAGTCAATGCAACCTAAGCGACCGTTTTGATGACTTTGACGACAAAATTAAGGTTCTAGAAAGACAGGAATCATCGCGCTATCTCTGTTAGGAAGAAAGTTATGGATTCTTCTGGTATATTCCCGTGACGTCGCGCCCTGTCAGGAAAGGGTATAAATGCGGAGGTGCTCAAAGGAGGAGGGAATCACTTTGGTGTTTTGTCTGCAGTTCGAGCTAGTAAGCCGGTGAGCTGAGTGTTACTAAAAGTGCTATTACTGTTATAACTACTGATTTTCTGTCAGTTTGTATTGATAATCTATACAAGTGCTGTGTTTCTTTTTACATGCGCTTCGTCTCTTCCGGAATATTTCTGAATAAAGCTCCAAAGTGAGTTTTGGAAAAATAACAAATTTCTCACTTTAAAACCACTCTGAAATTTTTCTTTGGTCTATATGTTTTCAAAAGTTTAAAAATTGAACTCAGGAACTTTATTAAAATTATATTTATTTTTAAGAATCAGAATTTTTCACGTTTTTCTATGCGTGGCGCGTAAACAAGCCTTCCGTGCGGAAAAACAAACCGTGTTAGAAGACTAACTCAAGTTATTGTGTCTAAGGTGTGAATAAATGAAAATTCGACAGACAGTAGATTCGAACTATTTTATTAGCAAAAACATTGAGATCAGTGGAGGTGTGAATAATGAAAATTCGACAGACAGTAGATTCGAACTATTTTATTAGCAAAAACATTGCAGGATCCAGTGGAGGTGTAGATAAATGAAAATTCGACAGACAGTAGAAACTATTTTATTAGCAAAACATTGAGATAGGAGGTGTGAATAAATGAAAATTGAACAGGCAGTAGATTCGAACTATTTTTATTAGCAAAAACATTGAGATCGTGTGTGAATAAATGAAAATTCGACAGACAGTAGATTCAGACTATTTTATTAGCAAAACATTGAGATCAGTGGAGGTGTAGATAAATGAAAATTGACAGACAGTAGATTCGAACATTATTAGCTAAAAACATTGAGATCAGTGGAGGTGAATAATGAAAATTCGACAGCAGTAGATTCGAACTATTTTATTAGCAAAAACATTGAGATCGTGGAGGTGTGAATAATTCGACAGACAGTAGATTCGAACTATTTTGCAAAAACATGAGATCATGGAGTGTGAATAAATGAAAATTCGACAGACAGTGAGATTGAACTATTTTAGCAAAACATTGAGATCAGTGGAGGTGTGAATAAATGAAAATTCAAAACAGAGTGTGGATTCGAACTATTTTATTAGAACATTAGAATCAGTGAGTGTGAATACAGAAAATTCGACAGACAGTAGATTCGATATATTTTATTAGCAAACATTGGAGATGTCATGGCAGAATCCAGGATTTGGAATTAGGGGGGGGGGGGGGGGAGCTGGAGTGTAAAAATCCCATCATCATTGATCTGAAGCCTCTAGCCTGTGAAAAGCATGTAAAGCTTCAAAACACTTTAACTTTACTCACCTGACAATAAGAATAATAAAAAAAAAAACACTACAATACTTTCGATAATTTAATAAGAAATGCAATGAAGTAACTAGCCAAAAAATGTCTTCGACCGCGTCAACGCTACAAGTACGACTGGTATGACTAGGAAAGTAGGAAAAGTAAACCCTCGAAGAAAGGGTTTATGAATAGGAAAAAATAGAGAAAGGTTTTCTTTCAAAAAAAATCCCTGTTCCCTCAACTTTCTCCCTGTCAAGCCAGAAAGCAATGTTGTCACGTTATTATTATTTTTAGAAAAAAAGGAAATTAAGAACAAACAGTTGTAGTGATTTTAAATAAAATCAAGATTTCTGGCTCATCTCTGGGGGGCTGCAGCCCGTTACCCCCCTGGATTCGCCACTGATTGAGATGGAGTGTGTGGAAGAGAACCAGAAAGGCTTGAAACTGTTCGGACCTCAGTCGCGTTTAAGTCGAATTCAGCATTTATTTCTGGTTCAAGGGTTGATATAATGCGAAAATATTCGAATAGTGCAGAGCGCTAGGCAGGGCCGGATTTATGAATTTCTGTTCCCTACTTTGGAGAGGTCTCTATAATGAACAGAAAGTTAAAAAGCACGAGAAAAATGTAAAAATAGATGATAGTTCTCACAAAGTTTTTATTAGAAAATCAGTGTATCAATCAACGTGGGCTGCCTTAGTAGCCCTGAGGATATCCAGCCGGTAGTCCAGTTCCAGCCATGTCCGCTGTAGCATTCCCGTAGTCACAGTAGCAATAGCAAGGGTTATTGAGGCACGAAGGTCTTCAACGTCACGGATCTCCCTTGAGTAAACTTTGTCTTTGACGTAGCCCCAAAAGAAAATCCAGTGGAGTGAGGTCTGGAGATCTTGGTGGCCAGTCAATTGGGGCACCATGTCCTATCCATCGGTTAGGGAAAGTTGTATCCAGAAATGCTCGAATATCCGTGCCCCAGTTAGGAGGAGCCTCATCTTGTTAGAAGATGACAGTGGTTTGCAAATGTAGCATCAGGGATATTGCGTAAATTTGCAACATGTCCAGGTAAATGTTTGCCGTCGTTCGAAACATTCTTTGCACTGTTATTACGGATTTGTGTTCTGCATACCAGAGAACAATCTGTGCCTTTTCTTGCAGTGACGCCATTTTTCCGTTTGTCGGTTCACAAAAAAAGAGCACGTGCTTCATACGCGAAAAATAAAAATTGTCACCAAAGTCAAAAAATTCAGCAGCCAATTTTACCTAATAACGCCAACGTATCGCTAATAGATTTTTTTAAATCGACTGTTCAAATTAGGGACATTTGATTCGGAACTTTTGTGTCAATAACGAATGTTCCCTCCATACATATCAATGTAGAGGGATTTAAAAAAATATTACAAACCAAAAAACATCCTACCGAATATTATGAAATTTCATGGGATTCAACTTCCTTTACATTCTTTAAAATTTAGATGCATTTCGAATTTTAAATTTCTCTCGAAATGAATTAATTAACTGTTAAAATGCCGTTATTAGCATTCTTACATCAAGGTTTGATCTACAAGCTTTTACACATCTAACAAAAAAAAGAGAATTTTCTTAACATTACAACGTATTGAAACATAGCTTTCAATCATGGCTAACAATTCTGAAAAAACATTTGACTTCGAATTAAATTTAACAAACAATTTCTGAACCTTTGGACACAATAGATATATGTTTAGAGATATTTAAAGGAAGATTATTAAAATATTTCTGTATGTCTTAAAAAAGATATGTCAAAACTCAACTCTAATTTCTTCAGTATTCCTAAGCTCAAGCAAAAAGAGTGAAATCTTGAAACGACGACGCATTAAATTATGAATAAGTAGCTGCAATTCAGCGGACAAAGATAGTTATTGTCTGCGTAGCCATTTGAAGAAAGGCAACCTTTGCTTTGACGGAAAGAAGATAATAACATATATGATTCGGCCATTTAGAGTCGTAACTGTGTGCTATCAAAATTCATAAAATGCCTCTTGATCGATAAAAGAACCCCGGACGATAATCAGGTCCAACATTTCCTTTAAAAAGCATTTCCGAATTCAGACTCAAAGCAGCCGACTTCTCGAAATGATGCCGCAAGAAACCATCAATAATAACCTGCTTTTCTCTCCCCCCCCTCAAAAAATTAGCATTCGGATTTCCATTAACTGTGCCTCATGTTCATTATTTTGACAAAGTTCGCAATCCACGAAAAGCAAAAGGTTAAATAATTTTCCAAAAAGCAGTTTCTTCTCTAATTTTTCTCCCTCACTAAAATGCTGATTTATAATATACCTCCTACCCCTATTGAGACAGTTCTGCAGTTAAAAAAATATAGAATTTCAGTATCTTTTCTGCCGTTTTTTCAAAAGAGAAAAAAAGTTGCCATTGGCTCATCTAAGAATATTTTTTCGCAGCATCGGTTTTTGTACTTTCTTCAATCATAAAATTTGATGTTTTAGGAGCAACAACCTGGATTTAATGCTTATGAGAAAAACAATTACACGAAGCATGAGGAGTGTACTTGACTTCTTTCAAGACAATCGGATAGATATTAATTAAAAATGCAAAATAGTAATCGCAGTTTGTTTCTACGTTTCCATGCATTAAGTTAGATTAAAGCAGTCAGAGAGTAGAGAAGATGCTTGCTGACAGTTCAAGGCTACTGTACAAGAAAATCAGTCTTGAATACGATATTGTGACAAAATCGTCTTGTGGGTGCACGTGAATGCAGTCCAATAAGCAGGATTAAAAAAATAAAGCTCTTTATTTTACAAATATTCTAAGCAAAGAAACGTAGCACAAGTATTAACACAGCACTACTAAAAATTCACAACAGAGACTGCCAATAAATCTCAACACAGCGCTCAAAGGTTTCTTGTTAGCTCACCAGCTTGCCTGACTCTTCTTGGCTTGAGAGCTTGCCTTTATACTTTACAACAGGAAGTGACTTCATTACGTAGGAAGTGACGTAATCTCCAGAAAGTTCATGAAACCAGTAGAAATAGGTTGAAAGTTCGAGGTCCTTCTAGAAAATTCCTTTTGTTGCCAAAGTCGCCATCTTTGCCACCAAGTCGCCAAAATAGTAGCCAAATTTGCGCCAAGGTCGCCAAATTCGTCGCCAAGTTTGTCGCCAAGATTAGCATCTCAGGGAAACAACTGTATAGCTTTGTAACAATATAAACGAATCTATATATACATACAAAACGGTAATGTGCGTGGCACAAAAAACATATTTTGTCGATGGCAACGATCGGTCCGGTCACAAAATAAAACTGGTAGCCACTGTGGCAGTGCGTGCTTTTGAACCTGGGACCTTTGGGCCCGGAGTCGAGCATCTTAACCACTAGACAAAAGGAATTCCCCTTATCTGGAGGTTGATACTGACTCATATACATCACAGAATAAGATGGCGTTACGGTCACTACAGGAGCAACCCCCAGCTTGTTTGATATTATCTGAATACCAAGGAAGCGATGTTCTGCCCGCATATGCGCTGATTGCTGCCCCGTTTGTTTGAGCGCAGGCATGTGCAAGTGCAGGATTTGTGCTATGAAATGCGTCATAGACTTTGAATGTGGGAGAGCTTGATGTAGAAGTTGAAGTGCTGCCATCTGTTGGACGTAGTAGTAGATGGAATTGATGGGATGTTTGGTGCTGCCATCTAGTAGTGGGACTGAAAGTGGGTGTTGCGTGTTCTTCGGGTCACCACTGTGGTAGTGCGTGCTTTTGAACGTGGGACCTTCGGGTCCCGAGTCGAGCATCTTAACAATTAGACAAAAGGAATTCCCCTTGTCCGGAGGTTGATACTGATTTATATACATCACAGAATAAGATGGCGCTACGATCACTACACCACCTCCATGTCAGGCCTAACTTCTTTTTGATAGACTGAGTAAATAATAGCAATAAAAACAATTCCAAGGACGCCTTTTATATTTAAAGTCATTCAGTTGGTCTAAAGATCTCCAGATGAATGATAAAACCGTGAAAATATATAAAAATAAATATTTATTAAGTTAAAAGTAGTGTTAATTTCCCATCACAATTCTTCAACTATCAGAACAAGATCACGAAACAGAATTCTAAGAACAACCATTTTTTTTTCTTTTGGTTGCTATATCTCATCCAGTTGCCAACAGTAGAAAGTTAAAGTAAAATTAAAACAAATCGTAAATTATAGGTGGAGCTGTTGTCAAGTTTAAATACTGAATTAAATATTATTAATATTTTAACTAGTTAAGCATTAATAATAATTAGATATTAATTAGTATAAAATGAATAGAATTAAATATTTTACAATATGAAAATAAAATGCTTCTTTATTTTTTCTGGTATTAATAACTATAATTATTAAGCAACAATTATTCGTTCTGGTGTAAAATAACTATTTCACAAAAAAAATGAGTTTAAGTTGAAGAATTTTATTTAAAATTAATCTATTTACTTAAATAATAATAATTCTTTTCATTCTCAGAGTTATTTAATTTAATGTATATGATGTGTAAGTTAATTTAACATAACTGCACTGCAGAACTTTACTGTAAAAAAAGCCGTGTGTTTACTACATTCTTTGTTCGAATCCTGGTTTTAAGAAACGGCACTTTAGTAACCGTCACTTTCAAAATTGTAATTTGTTCCTTTCCCTCTTCGTGGAAAATTTATTCTAGGATAAGCATTGCACTCTTTTTTTAAGAAAACATCTGATTCGAACCCAAAGAATTTCTTTCCCATGGGAGGTTTATTGCCTTGTTTATCTGTGAGAAAGTCACAGCTGCAAAAAGGGTCCAGAGAAATCCTTTTTCCCACAGATAAAGAATTTGGTCAGTGGCAAAGAATGCCCAGCTGTTTCCTGTTTTGACCCACTAATTGGCAATTTCGAGCCATTTTGAATTCGTGAGAATGTTCGTTTGCGGGGGTTGGATCTTCCTGGGAGACATTAAGGGTTGAGGGTCCAGCGGGCCCCCTGGGGTGATTTCTTCCTGCCAGCTGGTCGAGAGAAAGAAGATGCTATTAAAAAAGTTGGGGTCAAAAATCAAATTGATTGGCTCTTGGAGTTCTTACGTAGAAGAAGGTTTGACCCCTGTTGACCAATTGTGATCACGCTTTTCATTGGGGGTGGGGTCGCTAAATTTGTTTTTGGTTTGGCGAAATATTGAATCAATAGTTTAAAGTGGAATTGGCGAAAATTTTAAAAGGGTTTACTGTAGAAAAAGAAATTGTGGTGCGAAGCAAGTGGGGTTCGAGTATGGTTCCCCTTGGCAACGCCAAGCTTTGATATAAATAGTTTTTTTTTGGGATTGGGGAGAATTTTTGGAGAATTATAAGGAAAGAGAGAAGGTAGCGAGAGGTGATTATAATCATAGATGGAGAAGAAGCAGCGATATCATGGCTAAAGACAAGAAGGGACTTTGCTTTTGACTTCGATTTCTAAATGGCAACCGGTGTAAAAGGAGAGCGCCGCGCTGGATCATGGGAAGCCAGCCCCTTTTAATCTACATGTAAATTTTGGAAATGAAGTGACATATTCGACGCTTTGATGGGGTGTTTTTTGGGCCGGACTGGATTTTGGTGAAGCTAGCCCTTTGCTTATCCACGTAGCACCGAGAATTTGGTGAATGAGCGGACCATCTAGTGACAACAACACTCATGAAGAGCATTTTTGGTGGACGAAAATTCCCGCTAGTAAAGTTGACATCTGCCATTACTGGTTCAGGCTGTAAGCCTTGCGTCGACATGGCGGCACACTAACATCCTCGCAGAGTCAATTGGCGTGACTTCAGCCGTGAATCTGCCCTGCTACATGGCAGGCTTGTTAATACAGGGGTATTCAGATCCAGAGTTTCCAAAATGTTTTGTGCATTAGTCCCGACTGGTCATCATGGAGGTGTGATAGTGTCTGACTTTCCAGACCTTGTATGACATGCGTCGGCCTGGCCCATGTGCAACATCCTCTCCATGTCATTTGAATTCAGAACATTGTGTTGTGACCCCAACTGGCCATCTCCCTTACCATCTCCTAGAGCTGCAACAAAATGATAAGTACTGTAATGTTTCCTTCCCGCGAGCTTAATTCCCATGAGAAAAAAAGAGTGCCGGCCCTTTTGATATTGGCGGTAAACAGCAGGAGAGTTGCACCTGGACATCGCTAACGAGACAGGCGCAAGGAAAAGGAGTTCACACAGAGGGCCGCCACAATGTCGAGGAATAAATCACTGTCAGCGCGCACATTAGCGGTACCTTTTGGTGATTCCTGAATAGGCCGGTGGTGACGAAACTCAAGAACCTTCCCAGAATAGAGGTGGACCACTAGGAAGGTGAGTTGTTGGTCAACCAAAGTACATTATCCAATGTAGGAAAGAGAGGTGGAACTTCACCACTTCATTCACCCCCCTGAAGGAGTGAATAAAAACTGATGTTCGAGGAGAACGGAGAAGAGAATTTTTTGGGGAGTCTCGAACTAGTTTCAGGCTCCGGAGTACCGTAGAAAGCTGTATGATCAGCGGATTGAAAGTTCCGACTGAAGTCGGACTTTGGTAGACAACCCCAAGGAATCGGCATCCCCGGACTCTCAGCTCATGAACTTGCGGGCACTCTTGGTAGTCTCGTAGTTTGGTATCACGTGGATAGGTGGAAATTATCCATCCGATAATTACTAGTCTTTCTGGACTAAATTCTCATGGAACTTTGACGTTTTAGAACTATGATTATGTTGGTTCCTTTGTAAATAGTCATATTTAATCAAGACTTCTCTGCGAGAAGTGTCTCTTAATTATTGCTGTATGAAATAAAAGTACTTAGGCCAACCTAAGCTTGAATTATTTGGTCACACTTAGGCCAAGACATTACAGTACCATGATTTAAATTATATGATTGTTTTCTCTTTGAGTGAATTGATTCCAGGATCTCAAGTTAATGGTAGTGTTCTCTTTAAGTAATATGTTAATTTGTTATGGGAATGAGATAGTAAAATTCTGAGATGCGCAGCCATCTGATTTAATTGTAAAAAAAAATTTCATTGTTACTTCGCTAAACTCCAAAATTTTAATTTAAATATTGTTTTTCAAGGTGTACATCTTTGCTAATATTTTTTATACTTGGAACTGCCTTAAAATTGTGCACCAAAAATGTTTCTTACTTGGAACCAGGATTCTGAACTTAATTACCATGGAAATAAATAAATTTGAAAATTAGTAAAAATTTACTTGGGAACTTTAGTAGATCAGTAATTTGAATTTTGAATGATTAACTTGAAATTCTGAATTTAAGCTGTAGTTGAATCTAAATGATTAAATGTAGTGCTTTGATTTTTGTGCTTTAAAATGCAATTAGTTTGCAGTAAATATTCAAAGAGTTAAATTATTAGTTTGTCCTTAAAGGTCATTGTCTTATTTTTGATGTGAGAGAATTAAATCTTTAATCTTAATGAAGTACAGTATTTTATAAAAATATTTTTTTGCAGCTAAAGATATAGGGTGTCTAAGATATCTGAAATAAGAGTGCTAAATGCTAAAAAAAAATAAATAAAAGTTTCTCAATTTTTATGTTTTGATTGTTATTTTATGTAAAGCCACTATTTTTTGAGATTGAGTTTAATTGATTGCATGTTACATAAGTGACAGTGTTGGGTGTATCTCACATAAAGATTTCTTTACAAAGGTGATTTGATATGATATGTTCAGGTAAAATAGATGGCATAACAACCTTCTAAATTTTATGTTGATTTTTCTCACGACTAGCTATGTTGCTGAAGTGTATTTGATGATTTATTTGATATGTGTTTATTTAATGAGGTGGCGCCCCTTTAGAATTTAAATTTTATCTAAACACAGTCTTATGCATATCCAAGAACTTTCATGATGGCATTGCCTAAATTTCTATGTATAAATCAATTTGTTTATTAAACGTTAGCCTTTCAAATCTCAAATCTTGTGTTTGTCAATTCATTTATGCATTGCTGAGAAAATCACTGTGTGTTCATGAATCTGGTAGAATTTAGAAATTTTTTGAACCTTGGGTATTGCTTTGAAAAATCACAACGCATTTATATATAAAAATCTTTTACTAAGAAGGATAAGGGATTAAATTTGAAATTCTTTATTTGTTCAAAGTCATTTGCTATAAAATGACCGCCAGTTACCAAACATCACAATTTACAATATAATGAAACTTTGGATGGAATTATTCAAAAACATCAGTTAGAAAGCTGGGCTTAGGCGAGAAAGGAATGTTCAGGTCATCCTCAAAATAGATTAGGTCTGCGAGGGGAAAATCATGTTAATTCGTAAAATGAGGTGAACATCACGGAACTAACTGCTGTGAACATTATATATTGGGCACTTTTCCATTATACGCACGCCAGTAGGTGCCTTTTTTGTCTTGGCGATTTTTCTTGTAGTGCTGAATCGCCAGCTTGGCTCAGCTTCTTTCTTGACGAGTTAAGTATGGGAAGTACTAGCGAGCATAAGTATGGAAAGACAGAATACGCCAGTTGACTGAAAATGCCCAGCGTGCGTATAACGGAGGGCAGAATGTGCGCGGAATCTATTAGTATAAATTTAATAGATTACTACCAGGGGCGGTTTAAAAAAATTCGAAGGGAGACTGTCTGTACAAAACGGCCGCTGGGATTGAGGGGCGTAAACTTACTTACCTTATTCAGCTGTGACTTTCTGAGACTGAAGTAGCTCTATGCAACTAAAGTAGCCCTATGTGACTGAAGTAACTCTTTATGACTCTGAGATTATGTGACTGAAGTAAATCTTTGTGACTAAAGTAGCTCTATGTGACTAAAGTAGCTCTATGTGACTAAAATAGCTCTATGTAACTAAAGTAGCTCTATGTGACTGAAGTAACTCTTTATGACTCTGAGATTATGTGACTGAAGTAAATCTTTGTGACTAAAGTAACTCTTTATGATTCTGAGATTATGTGACTGAAGTAACTCTTTATGATTCTGAAATTATGTGACTGAAGTAACTCTTTATGGCTCTGAGATTATATGACTCAAGTAGCTCTATGTGACTAAAGTAGCTCTATGTGACTGAAGTAACTCTTTATGACTCTTGATTACGTGATAGGATAAATCTTTGTGACTAGCTCTATATATTGACTAAAAGTAGCTCTATGTGATAAAATAGAGCTCTATGTAGCTCTATGTGACTGAAGTAACTCTTTATGACTCTGAGATTATGTGACTGAAATTAGTAACTAAGTGACTTATGATGCAAAGTAACTCTTTGACTCTGAGATTACTGACGAGTAAGATCTTGTGAGAAGTAACTCTTTGTGATTCTGAGATTATGGACTGAACAACTCTTTATGATTCTGGAGATTATCTGACTGAAGTACTTTCAATGCGATTCTGAGATTATGACTGGAAGTAATTTCTTTGATTGAATTATGTAAGCCAACTTTGATTGTGCCATGTGACTGAAGTAACTCTGGCTCTGAGATATAGACTTTTATGACTAAAGTAGCTCTATGGTAAATGTACTGAGTAACCTTTATGACTCTGAGATTATCGTGACTGAAGCACTCTTGTGACTAAAGTGAAGCTCTAGTCTTGGAGCTAAAGTAGCTCTATGATACTAAAATAGATTAGTAACTATCAGTAGTAGCTCAATATGACTGGAATAACTCTTTACTTTGAGATTATGTGACTGAAGTAAATCTTTGGATACAAGTAACCTCTTATGATCAGATATGTGCTGAGGGATGATTATTGTGACTTGAAGAACTCTTTATGATTCTGAAATTATGTGACTGAAGTAACTCTTTGGCTCTAGAGATTACAGGATCAAGTAGCTCTATGTTGACCTAAAGTAACTCTATGTGACTGAAGCAACTCTGTGACTCTGAGATTATCGTGACTGAGTAAATCTTGTGACTAAGTAGCTCTAGGACTAAAGTAGCTCTATGTTGACTAAAATAGCTCTAATATTAACTAAAAGTAGCAGCTCTATCTTGACTGAAACTCACTTTACTTGACTCTAGAGATTATGTATTTGATAAATCTTTGTAGGCTAAAGTAACTCTTTATGTTTCTGAGATTATGTGACCAAAATATGATTCTGAGATTATGTGACTGGAAGTAACTCTTTATGATTCTGGGGAGTAGCATGTGACTAGAGCTCTTTATAGCTCACAAGATTATATGAGCTAAATGTCTCTATGCAACTAAAAGTAGCCTATGTGACTGAAATAACTCTTTATGACTCCCCGGGAATTATGAGCTGATAAAATCTTTTGTACTTGACTAAAGTAACTCATGTGACTAAAAGTAGCTCTATGCTTATTCAAATAGCTCATCTCTCTTCAAAGCTGACTCTATGTGACTGCCAGTAACTCAAGCTCTGAGATTATGTGACTGAAGTAAATCTTTGTGACTAAAATGCTTTCTTTATGATTCTGAATTATGTGACTGAAGCTAATCTTGCGACTCAAGTAGCTCTTTATGATTCACAAGAGGATTATGTATTTCAAAATAAATCACAGAAGCTTCGTAGCTCTATGACTAAAAAAATGTCTATGTGACTGAAGTAACTCTTTATGACTCTGAGATTATGTGACTAGAGTAATCTTTGTGACTAAAGTAACTCTTTATGATTCTGAGATTATGTGACTTCAAGTAACTCTTATGATTCTGAATTATATGACTGAAATAACTCTTTATGATTCTGAGATTATAGCTGATAACTCACTTTGATTCTGAGATTATAGAGCTAGAAGTAACTCTTTGTTATTCTGAAATTCTTGACTGAAGTAACTCTTTAAAATCTGAGATTATATGACTAGTAAAAGCTCTATGTGACTAAGTGGCTCTATGGCGATAAAGTGGCTCTATGTATTTCAAATAACTACTTATGACTCATAAAGCTTGACTAAGTAAATCTTTGTGACGAAAATAACTCTTTATGATTCTGAGATTAGCGACTGAGTAACTCTTTATGATTCTGG
>BGPR01026197.1:0-21707 GCA_013235015.1 Araneus ventricosus | reverse complement strand
CTGCAGATCATTTCTGACAACGATGATTTTTCATTCGTCTGATTTTGAAATGGTGTCTTTAGAGCAACGTGCAAACATCAAATTCAGCGTTTTGCTCCAGAAATCGCCTTAGACGCTCGAGATGCTGAAGAAAGCGTACGGAAACGATGCCATGAAAAAAACGGCTGTGTACGAGGGGCATAAGCCGAGGGAAAGTGATGCTGGAGGTTTTTTTCGATTACGATAGCGTTATTCACTACGAATTTATTCCTGAATGTCAAACTGTCAATAAAGAACTTGACCTGGAGATCCTTAAATGACTACCAGATTCAATCAGACGAAAACGACATAAAAATGATCAGCAAACGATCGGTTTCTTTTACACGACAATGCTCCACCACATCGCGCTCTGGTTGTGGAAAAGTACCTTGCCAGACACAGTGTTACCACTCTGGAACATCCTCCTTATTCTCCCGACCTAGCACCAGCGGATTCTTACCTGTTTCCACGGCTGAAAATGAAATTGAAGGGACACCGTTTTGTGGATTCAGATGAGGTGATCGAAAATGCGACAAAGCAACTGAAGGACCTCTCAAAAAAATGGATTCCAGGAGTTCTTTGAACAGTTATATGAACGCTGGAAGAAGTGTGTGGATGCAGGAGAAAAGTACTTTGAAGGCCAATAAGGCAAAATTATTGTTATATTTTTTAATAACTTGTAATTGACCTATTCCGGGAACTTTTCGACACTACCTCGTATGTAGAGAAATAGAGAATAGAGTGTATATGTATCTCATATTGTATTGTAGCTTACTTTTCAGTAAAGTGTTTTTTGATCTACATCCTTCAAGTGTAACATACTTTCTGAACGCCCCTAGGAATTGTATGCATGGTGGAGAATTAAATTAGAAAATAGATTATTCTACATTTATTTGATGATAAACTATGTTTGGATTAAAGGAGTAAAATTGAATAGAATACTAAATTTTACAGTCCAAACTTTTTTAAATGATTACTCGAAATCTCAATTTTCGGAAAGATTAGTCGTGCATCCCAAAGGAAGAAACAATAATTCATATAATTCATCATCCGAATCATGATATGATTTTGTCAAGTATCAAACCTGGGTCAATTGGATCACAGGCTGGGCCATTTCTGCCACAGTCACTTCAGCCTTTCGCTCGGACGTAACGCAATGTTTATATATAGTTTACTTAAATTTTAATATGAAATAATTCTGTATGTTTTCAATGATAACTTATATTTTATCATTGTGGTTATAAACAAATATAAGCATTTAAATCATTGACTGTTGATCTCCGATAATTGTAAAATGGTGTTAAAAGATTTCTTTCTTCTTTCTAATGAGACGTAAGTATTTAGTTCGTAAGAATTCGAAATTTGATTAGAAATTTTAGGATCGATTTTATCACTGACTCTTCATTAATGCTTCCTGTAAATGAAATCGAATTCACTGGAAGGTTCACTTAGAGCAGGATAATAAAATGGAAAATCATAACGAAAGAGTGAAGATTGCCGTAAAGTAACACTAAGCTTCGTAATCTCAAGCAAAATAAACAATCCCAAAATAAAAGAAAGGAAAATTATTCTAAAATTTTAAGTTCTACCGAAGCAATATTGATTTCGACAGTATACCTGCAAATAACCGTTTATTCCCCTGCGCAATAATGGAATAAAAATAATTAAATTATTTAATTGAGTTTATTACTTTTGATAAAAAATTATAAATGTATAAAATTAATGGAAATTATTGATAATATAAATAATAATATTAAAATTATATTATTCATAATAATAGTTCGCTAAATTTTGACAATAAAAGTTTCACAATGTTTAAAACGTCAGTAATGAAGTAATGTTGAACATTAAATTCACTTAAGTTTTGGATTGAAGCCCGGCAAGCCCCTATCTCCTGTTTGCTCCACCTAGACGAACAAACCGCTTAGATTCTCATTGTATATCATAGAAATGTTGAAGAAAAACTATTCTGATTGCCCTATGGTTTCAACCCTATCAGCTAGCTATCTGTATCTTAATCTGCGCTTAGTTGGAAACCAAACGCGTGATTAACGCAAAAAGATAGGTATTTTTTATTAAATTTCGAAATTTTCATAAATATTTATATACCAAATCATTAATTTATTAAAGTGGTAATAATGACTCTTAAGCTCACCTAAGCCTTTACCAATGTTGATGAAAGCTTCTTTGCATAGGCGAATGGTCGGAGAAAGAGGGATGCTACAATAGGAGGTATGCGAAAATAAAAACAGTAATCAAGTGGTACTCAAGGGAAAAAAGATTGGGAACCCCTGGCTTAGGACATCAGTAAAATAATACTTTTTGTCGTTGTTGTGTGTGCTTAAAGAAAGCAAGTCAAATTCAAAGATAAAAAGAACCAAATATCTAGAGATAAAATTTAATTGAGCTCCAAGAAAAACATATTCTTCATGGATTACATACTTTTATTGCATAGAGTGCAAGGTGGAATAGAACAAGAACAACAGTTTGAAGTAAGCACGCCAAATTCATAGGTTAAAAAGATCAAAATCCTAAACGTTCGGTGCATGTGGTATGCACGAAAAAGAAATCCAGTCCTCTTGAATTACATATTTTTGGTTTGTAAAGTGAATTGTGGTAAATAGAAAGTACAACGGTAAATTGAATGCTATATTTCTGACTGTTGGCACCTCTCTCGCCCAGAGATTTTTTTCAGGAAACCGACGTCTTGGAAACGCGAGCAGTATCCAGAGGTGTAACGAGGGTAAGTGATATTCAGACCAAAATATGAATTTTTCAGTTCTTGTGGTTATCAAGGGCTTAAAAAGAATAAGTGATAATAAGGGTAGTGGTGGTATCGCCTTATTTTCTCGCGTCCTAATAGTATTTAACTCTTAAAAAAGTATATAAACGTACCGTCGGGGCCCTGTTTTTCTTCGAATAGTTTATCGAATTTAATAAATACTCAACATTCTGAATACTCATTCAGACTTATAAATTATTACTTATAAACACCTAATTCGAACGTCTCAATAATAGGAAAATAATGTTAATTTAAATATGCCTACCCTAAAATCGCCGTTTTCATGAAAATTTTCGAATTTTTTTCATTAATTCCCATTAAAGGCGGTACATTTAGGATTAAAAAATGATTTACTTTATTTTCTTCGATAGATAGAAGCAAAGTTATTGCCCGAATTATGAACCAGAAGTGAAATTTTCAAAACCGAAACTAAGCCATAGAATTGTAACCAACGCATCTAATTAGCTGTTTAAGAATGTGAATGTAGAATTTACTTTTTAAATATAGAATTAAGTTTTATTTATTTATTTATTATTGTTTTAAACGTATCTGGCAACTGCTTCTCTACTTACAGGATATTTTAGCAAAAGAAAATTTTGCTTGTATTAAGTACTAAGATAGCATTTTTATTATTCAACTCAGGCGATATAGGGATGGTGCCTGTATTTAAACATCTTATTGTAAAACTTGAACCAGAAATTATTTTAAAAAACTACATAGAAATTGATATTGAGACATATTTAAAAACAAAATTACCAAGAAAAAAATTAAAAGGAAAATCAAAATTAATTAAAAATTAAGTCAAAGAACTTGAATTACAAATGCTGTGAATTTTAAGTTGTTTAGATATGTATATAATTTTTTGTGGGACTTTAAAATCTTTATTTGCGTTTTCTGGAAAACTGTTATTTTCATTTTTTTTGTAATGTGATAAATCTTATTTCATAAAAAGTTTTAAATATAATCAAATGTTATTTTACCACTATGTTCTATAGATCTGTAGGTATGTCGTGAACCTCAAATATAGCTTGAAGTGTCTAATTATTTATTTTAAAACTGTTTTTATTTGAAAAATTGATAGTTTTTTCTTGTGCAAACCTGTTGCGAATACAAACTTTGATATAACTCAGTAACTTTACGTGTTTTTCCAATTACTAGGGGTACACTCCCTACTCCCTCCGCTCGTCAACCCCCAAGAATCATGTTGTGATTCTTTTGGGATCACCATGTGATACCAGCTCGCTCGCTGCACAGTTATGGACGTCTGCTAGTAATTAACATGCTTTTAAACATGCTTTTTTCCCACAGAAATAATGATAAGAAAAGCTGCGGCACATGTATACACATTCACTGCAATAACTATTTAGCCAAGAAAGCTATTACTTTTCTCGCTGGGTAGATATTTATGTTAAAATCTCAGAAAATTTAAGTTTTCAGAAGGTGAGTTAAACCATTTCAAAACCTTTATCTTAAAAATGACATTTTCAAGGGACAAATGGCATTAAACATGTTCAGATTCACAATTCAAAATTATAACCCATAATAATTATTGACTTTTACCTTTATAAAATTAACAAAATAGCCTTTTTTTCAAAATTTTTAAAATTCTTTCTTTCGACACTAAAATTTTAAAAATGTTTTTATCCCACTGAAATAATGAACAAAAAATGTTCTCGAAATGGATAAAAGAACATGGAAAAGAGTCCTCTCATAGTGAACTATGCTGCTGTAGCTCGGAAACTTCGTTCCGTACACGAAAACGCTTGACTCTCTTCTGTACATTCCGATTGGATTGTCTTAGGAAAGATTCCTCAACAGTTTCAGTTGTTAAACGGTTCTCTTTTCCGACGATTTCGATTTATAATTGTATCTGCCCGACTTATACTCATTTGAAAAATTTCGTTGTCTCTGATCAAATCAAACTATTTGATTTGATTTGAAAATGGGAGTTTTGGGGATTTTCAGCTACAAAGGCTATTCATTCTCCCCTATTCATTCCAAAGTTGTTTTCAATCCGTAATAAAAAAAGAAACGAAAATTACCATCAAAAGATGGGCTAAATTATTGTCGATCTGATTAGGTCAAGAGAAAAAGATGGCACCCTCCTAGAAAGGCCTCCGCATTCTTTTTTCAAATCAAACTAAATTCGCCGAATCGAATGTAAACAAAACAAACTTGCGAGCTGTTACCAAACAGTGATTTCAGAAATTCGACTCTTTTTTGTCGTCACGTTAGGTCTAACTGAGACTCGAGATCTTGTGCTGTCACAAGTCACATTTGAGTCCGACAGCGTTATGTATTAGAGGGGGATACGCAATCCTCTCCTCTATATAATAATAAATATTAATAATTTTACCTTCGTGTGCAAATTTACACATGTCCTCTTATTATACGGACATCCCTTGAAGATCAGTTGAATCCATATTATCACATTTTGAAGTTTCATACATTCTCGGAGATCGCCTATCAGCATTAAAAAATTCTCTGGACGAAAGCGCCCTCTATTACTCATATTTCTAACCCTCTCCTAAATTAATATTTATTGTCCACATAGATGCCGTAAATATTTGCTGTAAATTAAATGTTTCTACTTTTCAGCACGATAAAGGCAAAGATAATTCTCATACATGATTAAAAATAATGTGACCAACCGTAAGCCTTTTGTAAGTTCTGTCCTTTCTTGAAAAGTGTACAAAAATGATGTTACAAATGTTTTGACGTGAAAACGTCTTTCCGCTCGTTACAGTGATAATCGGACGAACTTTCTTGTGTGACAAAATACCGTCAGATGTGAATCGATAATAACTACGAGCTAATAATGCGAAAAGAATGGTTTTCCCACAACGGATAGATTATGTCAGCATGAGCTTGTCGCATAGTATTTATTATGCCAGTGACGTCATCGTACCAGTGTAGGCGCATGCGCGTGATTGTTATGAATGAGCTTCATGTAAGGTTATAAATAAGTGTAGCGTGGAAACGCGTTTAGTTAGGAGGTTAATTCTGGTTTCATTTTAAAGAGCTTCAGGAGTATTAGTACTAGGACCCAAAGTGAGACAATAAAAATATTTATCAGAGTATAAGTAAAAATCTGTATTTAATTGAAAATTTCAAACTCCGCATGTTTTTTGATTATAATATGCAGAGATTTCTTTCGAATGGTACGAAACTTACAGAATACTCGACAATACGTAAGAGAAGCATTTTAAGGCTAATAGGCATTTTGTTGTTGGAATTCCAATTCTGGTCTGTCTTTTTTCATAGTGTAGTAATCTTTAATCAAACTATCTTTTGTAATTCATCTTTATGATTATTGTTAAGATAATTTGATTTTAATATAAATTTTCAGATTATTATTTGTGTATATTGAAAATATAATACATATTTTCATTATTTCAAATATTTAAATATATGTACATATTTCTGTATATATATATATATATACAGGGTGTCCAACAAAGGACTCCCTCATTTTAAAATTAAATAACTCGGCAACGGAGATCGATAGAAGAACGAAACCAGTGATATGCTTAGTCTGAAAGCCGTAAAAATCTGATACAAAAGTTTCAAAATTAGTTATAAATGTTGCCGACAGGTGGCGCTGTACGTTGTAATCACAGTTCAGATTTCGAGAAGAAAGCTATAAACTGTCATTTGCAAGTAATCGTTGCAATCACATCACAATCGATTCAAATTATGCATTTTTCGTGCTTGCCAAGGACAGTTTATAGATTTCTTATCGGATTCTGAATAGCTATTACAACCTGCAGCGCCACCTGTCGGCAACATTTATAACTAATTTTGAAACTTTTGTATCAGATTTTTACGGCTTTCAGACTAAGCATATCACTGGTTTCGTTCTTCTATCGATCTCCGTTGCCGAGTTATTTAATTTTAAAATGAGGGAGTCCTTTGTTGGACACCCTGTATATATGGAAATGTTAGGTGTTGGCGCCAGTGAGTCTGCCTTTCGCTCTCGCCCTCTGGTTGTTATGTTCTTTTTTGGTTTGATTTATTGATGGTATTTCCGGTTTCATTTCTGTTGAAATCATTCTGTTCTTCGCATTCAATCACACGCAACGATGTGTATCTCGCAGTGTATACTTTATAACAGCTCTGAATAAACATTTCTGGTTAACGTCGAGCGGAGAGATCGCATTTAAAAAATAAAATGTACAGTTAGTCGCATGAGACATCGCATTTAAAGAAAAAAAACGTACTCTTAATCTCATGAGACTTCGCATTTTTAAAAAATTCAAACGGAATATTTGATTTAAAGTGTTTCGTGATCATCATTGGAATAAATATAACAGTTTATTCCAATACAACAGTGCTCACACATGGATTATTCGCAAGAGTGATTGGATTATCATCATCAGCGAGGTAGGACAATCTCTTAATCTTCTTTTCCTGTTTAATCGCAACGATGGAAAATTAGATAAACTTATTAGAAAGCGCTCATCAATTAGAGATGCTATAACAAAAATAAGTTTAGAATTAGATAATTTCATTGAATCGCGCGCGGCGCGCGCGCGCGGAAGCAAATGAAATAGATTCTTTTGTTAAACTTTTAGAGGAGCTAAACGCAAAGGACAGTTTGTTAAATTCGTTAAATTCTAAAATAGAAGCATCTATTTAGGATCCAAATGAGTATGATAAAGAAATAAATGTAAGAGAAGAATTTAGTGAACGCGCATTGTTAAATCTCGCATAAAGCTTAAAAAACAAATCCAGTTGTTGGAGGAAAAACAGTAACTTCCATGCAAAGTACAGTTTCGTTTTCAAATACCCCAACTATTAAATTGCCGGAAATTCCTCTCCCAAAATTCTCAGGGAAATATGAGGAATGCAACAATTTCAAACTGCAATTTAACAACTTAATCACATCAAACAGTCAAATGTCACAAGAACAAAAATTGCATTATCTAAATTCTTCATTGAATGAACGTGCAAAGTACTTCCAATCAATTGATGATACTTTCGATTCATTATTCAAAGTATTGACTGACAGGTTCGAAAATAAAAGATTGTTAGTAGAACTTCACATAAATGAAATTTTAGAAGCGGGAAAATTAACCACTTAGTCAGCCAAGATCTGAGAAATTTAACTGACAATATAAAGAAAAGCATCCGTGGCTTAAAAGTTCTTGATTATACTAGGAATAATCTTTCTGTTGTATTAATTTTAGACATTGTTATCTCTAAATTAGACAAACAAACACGGCAATATTATGAATCTAGCTTAAGTTCTAATGAAGATCCCAAATTAGATTATTTAATTTTGTTTTTAGAAAAGCGAGTTCAGATATTAGAAAACATCATTACAAACAACAGATATCAAAAACGCAGCTGTCAAACCCAAACCCTTTCTGGACAGGTACGGAAAGCCAAAAACTTTCTTTGTGAAACCTAACAAGGTTGAGCGTCCGTGTGTCATGTGTAAATTGAACCATCCAATTTTCAAATGTGAAGCTTTCATGAAATTATCTGTAGGTCAAAGAAATCAATTCGCAACTCGGAACAAACTTTGTTTAAACTGTTTGAGGTATCAGTATATTATTAAGTTTTGTAATTCAAAAAGCACTTGTAAAGAATGTGGTTGTCGTCACAACACGCTATTGCATAGAAACGGTAATACAGTCCATCGCAATCTCCCAAATGCAGTATCTGTCGAGAAAGCAGCAAGCAGTCAAGAATTGAATCCCAACGCAGGTGAACTGTACATGGCGACGCATATCGTCTCACCTGAACCCAACTGACATTATTTCTAGGGGAACAGCTCCTCAAGAACTCGCAAAGTTGACTTTGTGGTGGCATAGCCCTCGAATGTCACAAGATGATTCATTGGAAATTCCTGTGCAGAACATAGACTTTTCTTCTAATAAACTTTATTTATCTGAACTCAAAAACTTGACTAATTGCAGTTTAATTTCAACTGTAAGTAATTTTAACTACAAGTAATTTTTGTAAACTAATTAGAATTGCAGCATTTATTTTTAGATTTTTCATTAATTTTAGAAGTACCAGCAGGTGTTTAGGTCCATTAACCCTAAAGAATTTGCAGTTGTCCAAGTTAACTTTAGTCAAATTAGTGCATGTAACTTGTTTTAGGGTTGAAATCAAATCTCTTGAATAAGGTGAAAGTGTTACCAAGGGGCAGGTAAGTTGTTTGAATCCATTTCTAGATGAAAACAATATTTTACGTGTGGGTGGAAGATTAAACAATGCTGATTTGTCATTTGATAAAAAATTTCCCATTTTACTCCCAAAGAATCATAAATTCACTTTATTAGTAATGCAGTATTTTCATCTTAAATGTTTACATGTCGGAGCGCAAACTTTGCTATATGTGGTTAGACAGGAATTTTGGCTTTTATCTGGCAGAAATACAGCTAGAAAAATTATTCACGATTGTATCATTTGTGCAGAAAATAAACCAACAATTGTAACGCAAATTATGGGAAACCTCCCAACAAACAGAGTTAATTCCAGTGATCCATTTTCTCATGTAGGGATTGATTTTTGTGGTCCTTCCTATATCAAATACAAGGGTCAAAGGAAAGGTATGTTATGTGGCTGTTTTCATTTGCTTTGCTACAAAGGGTATCTAACTTAAACCAGGCACTGACTTAACTGCAGATGCAATGATTCCAACTTTAAAACGATTTTTCAGTAGAAGAGGTACTAGTTCATCCATCTGTACTGATAATGCAACTAATTTCAAAGGTGCCAATTCAAACTTAAAACGCTCGCAAAGTATGATTAGTAGACCTCCAGAGTCGCTAGCCTATTATTTAGCAAATGAACTAGTGACGTGGAAATTTATTCCACCAAGATCACTTAACTTCGATGGCTTATGGAAGGCGGGTGTAAAATCTTTCAAACACCATTTAAAAAGAACTGTTGGTAATTCACGTTTAACAATTGAACAATTTTTAATTGTTGTTATTCAAATTGAAGTTATTTTGAACAGTCGTCCACTAACTCCTTTGTCATCTGCTCCATACAATTTTGAAATTTTGGCCCTAGGCCATTCTAATCGGTCGTCCCATAAACAGTATTCCTGACACAGATTATTCAGATAGACAAGATAATCTATTATCGGAATGGCAAAGATTAAGCAAAATGGTCCAAATTATTTGGAAAAAATAGAAATTAGATTACTTAAATAATTTGCAAGCAAGGCACAAATGGTAATTTTGAAAAACAAAATGTATCAACAAACTTAATGGTTCTCTTAAAAGAGGATAATCTTCCTCCTTGCAATTGGAAAATGGGAAGAATACAGGATTTAATTTATGGATCAGACGGCAAAGTCAGAGTAGTAATAGTAAAAACTCCTCAAGGAATCCCTAAAAGATCAATTTCAAAAATGTGTTTATTACCATGTGAATAAAATCATTGTATATCATAATGCGTAATTAATTGCTGCAATGCTAAAATTATTTGTTGTAAGTTCAGTAAGAAAGTTTGTACTGTATTTTATATTTTTATTTTCAATTGTATTTGATTTGCTTGCACATTGTTCATTTATTGTATTCTTTATGCATTTCACGGTTGTCAATTGTCTTTACTGTAATTTTCAAATGATATTTCAAGGGGGGCGGAATGTTGGCGCCATTGCGCTGCCTTTCGCTCGCGCCTTCTGGTTGTTATGTCATTTTTTGGTTTGATTTATTGATGGTATTTTCGGTTCCATTTTTGTTGAAATCATTCTGTTCTTCGCATTCAACCACATCGCAATGATGTGTATCTCGCAGTGTATACTTTATAAAAGCTCTCAATAAACAATATGTTTTGGTATAATTTACAATACTTTTCATTGTTGCAACACAATTGAAACCGTTTCCATTATTTAAACAAATATTTAATTGAGTGTTGCTCTTTCTTTGTTATCTATAAATATAAAATGCAATGTTTTTTTGTGTGTGTGCGACGTAAAATATTGGATTTATACCCTTGAAATTTGGCACACAGGTAGCCCTAATGGTGACTCAATACACCTCGAAGCCCGAATTTTAAAAATTCATCTAGAAATTTTTTTTATTTAATATTTTGTGGCATTTTGGGTGCTTTTCGTCCTCATTTCTCCATTGAATTTCTTCTAACAATCGTCGCAAGAAAATAGATGCACCATAAGACAGGAAAAACAATTTCCAATCTAGTGAAGTTTGATTTAAACGTTTAAAGTTTGTTTCAAATGAAAAAGTTGCCTTACAATATTTTCTCTAATTTTAATAAATTTTTAAATTTATTTTTTGGTATAATTTACAATACTTTTCATTGTTGCAACGCAATTCAAACTGTTTTCATTGTTTAAGCAAATATTTAATTGCGTGTTTCTCTTTCATTGTTATCTGTTATAAAAGGCAATGAGGAGATGAATCTAATGCACTTACAACCATGAAGTTTGGCACACAGGTAATCGTAATGGTTCAACGTTTGAATTTTTTGTTTACTCTTTTGTGTGTTTTGGGTGATTTTTGCGCACGTTTTTGGCCCATACTTGAGAAATAATGATCGTAGAATAACAATCGATGCACCATCAGATACAGCAAACAATTATCGTTTTAATAACGTTTGTTTGGAACGTCTGAAATAATTTACTGAATTTCAAGAAATAACTAGACTAATAATAATAATCTTAAGTCATTAACAATTAAATTTACTTTCTTGTGTGAATTTGTGCTAATTAAAACAGATAAAAATATTTTGATATTCTATATAAACTATTAGCTAATATGCTTATTATATAAACTTCCTTTATTTTATTTATACGAACAAGTATGAAAAGCTTATTTTTATCTGGAAAATCTGGAATAGTAATATAAATGAAAAGAATCTTCTTAAAATAGATTTGAAATTTGAAGAAATAATATGTTATTTAAAGATGCTGATTTATCTATAAAATACTAAATACTTGTAGAAATAGTTTGTAGTAATACATTAGTGTAACATTAACCAGATTATAGAGATTCTTAATCAATGCTTTCATTTAATTCCATTTCACAACCAGTCATTTTTGATACAGAAATCTCTTTGCAAGAAGAAATAATTGCTTATAGCTTAATACATATCTCAAAATTACTTTAAGCCCAAATAGCAAAAATTTTCATACTCTAAAATTTCATCTTATAAACCATCTCCAAAAAATCAAAATAACCTATAAATGCTAGAACGCTTTATCTTAATATCCACAACGCAGTTACGAAAATATTATTGCATACATAATTTGTAATATATAGCGGTATACCTTTTAATGTAGAATCTCAATCTAATTTTAACTTTACTGATAAAAGAATCATAGGTCGGAAATTATTTTACTAACAGTTACAATAAATATTTTGACACAAATTTTCAAAGAAGGGTTGAAATCTGATAAGGTTATTTTCATTCCCAGGTCATATTATGTAGCAATTAATCTATGAAAATACAGGATCATAAATTTTTTTAAGGAATAGTGCATATTGAGTCAATAGTATTATTCATCAGGATGAAAAGTTTAAAAGTTGATGAGAATTGCATGAAAAATACGAAACTTTATTATTGTATGTATACAAGGATAAATAAATGTTTCGTTAATATAAATAGTCTTTGATAAAAGTTTATAAACACGTCTTAAATTTATCTGTTCTTATCAAGAAGGACATCGAGCGTCTTAAACACGCACTAATATGGCAATAAAACCTTGGGTTTACATTCGAGAAGGCAGGAATTTGTACATAGAGTATTTAGTTTTGTGTATAGCTGTTGGCAGCGTTGCCTTCTTTTACAAAACTCCAGAGTGAGACATCTGGAAGTTCTTGTCTGTGAATTATCTCTTATATGATACTAGTTGAGTTGGCTTACAAATACTTCTCCAATTATAACATCGTTTCCCCTGATAATGCTTTTCCTCTTACCTGTTTTCAAATAGATGGCGCTGAAATCTTAAAATCAGAAGGAAATGGAACCACTTTATTTATTTATTTCCTAGACCCTTCAAAAGTAACCACTTCCAACTCGAACTTTCATTTACTAGCCCGGACGTAAAGGTTCAAGCTTTAAATTAAAAAGAAAGATTTGCATTTTCAGTTCAACTTTATGTCTAAGGATAGTTATATATTGAAAAAATTAGAATTAAAATAGTGGTAGAGATGTCCAAGAACGTTCATTCACATACAATTTTTATTTCTACTTCCTGTACAAACTATCTCTGGAAAATGAATATAAATGCGAGTGATTATAAAGAAATTTAGTTCAAGTAATACTTGCTGAATTTTTTCGTAAGCAAACTGTCAGTTTTTCAAACAGTCTGAAACTGGCGTTAACTCTAGATTAATTGAGGTTTTTAAAATTGATGAATGTTTTTGCATTTTAGTTCCTTTATTGGAAAACAATGGTATTTTTCAACATAGCAGTTGACAGTTTACGAAAAGAAACTTCTCGAATCTTACAAAATTTTACATATTAAAATGGCATCCAAAATGGAGAGTTAGAAGAGATGATTCGTTTCAATTTATTTATTAATATTTAAATCTTCGTCTGAAATGTCTCAAGATTATTCAAAATCATGTGCGTCATACATAAAATAAAATTCTGCATTCAGGTCACTGTATCAATTCTGGCTTAAAAATATCAATAATAAAGAAAGTGCTGTAATTCAAGACATTTAAGTCTTCAGTCGAAAATCATCTAGGAACCAAAATGAGAGAAATAGCAGATTTTACAGTTGCGGCTGTAGCTTTGAGAAACTTGTTTTCCAGTTCTGTTCTTCTCTGTGTTGTTTAATTCGATTAAACGTAATTGAATATAATCTGTTACAAAAGTTAGAAAGAATATTTTGTGTTTATGAATTAAAATCTCGCTTAAAAATTATAGAAAACAGATGTTTCTTCATTTACCTTTAGGATTTGAACAAATTCCATTGAATATCCAGAATGTTGGGTGATAATTTCCGACAAAAGTTATATTTCAGTATTTAAAATATAAAAAATATAGTTTACAATACGACAGAACACGAATGCAATTTTTTTTTATCGTTTTTAATAAAAAAATAAGCTCCTAAAATTCTGCTTGGATGCTCTTGAAGGAATTGTTTTAACACTTTTTTGGCAGATAAATTTTGTTCTCAAAGAATAAACAATTCAAAATAAATATAATTTCAACTTTTTTTATCATTCAGAAAAGTTGTCGACTGTTAATAAAGCATATTTTCGTTTCAAACATTTTTAAAATTTTTAATTGTTAAATGCTCTTAATAGAAAAAAAATTGTATTATTTAAATAAAATGCATTTATTCTCGGTTGATATCAAAGCTGCAGTACCAGTTCTCTAGTCTACATTTGACTCGTAGGCAAATGTTATGCATTTGTTCTTTACAGTTCATTGCAATTATAGACCAAAAAACGTCAAAAAGTTATTTTTTTGTAAATGATAACACAGGTCTGAAAAATTTAACTTTTGCCGGGGTTCACATAAATTTATGTAAATTATTTGATGTTTGTGATGCTGATTTCAAAAATAATATCCAGTTTTCTGTATCATGGCATCTATTTGATAATGGTAACGTTTATATATCTTAGCCATATTTTTCTCCATGCATCATTGATGACATTTTGATTGCTGAATGAAGAATGAGCCGTTCTAAAATTATATGCAGTTTCAAAATTTCCCTTATTAAATATTAAACTTCTAATATGCATAAGGCCTCTCAGGAAGAGTTATGTATTTAAAAAAAACATGTTGATTTAAAATACTTTAAGCATGTTTTTTGAAAAATGATTCAGATTTATTTGCTAATTCTTTATGTTCGGTTTCCAAATGTATTTTTAATTTAGCAGGTTTAATTCTTAATTTGCTAATTTATCCCTGGATATTCTTTCCCATTACCAATGCAACATGTAAATCCATATTTAAGAAATTCTTCTCAATTTTTCGTTAGATAACACAGTTCGATCGATAATTTTGAAATAAAAACAGTACCATCAGTTTCATAAACAGTTTTTCTTCTTTGAAGTTCTTTTCACATTTGTCCCTCATTCCTATTTAAATTCCCATCATTTTTATTTTCTGGATGGTGGTTACTATTTTTAGCCATTTATCCATTATGAGGGCATTAATAGTAGAACTAAAACAAAAATATAAATATACAATGTTTCTTTGCGCATGTTCTGTTACGTGTGGTTACCACATGGGAAGAAAATGACTTCTAGGATGACTTTGTATAAATCATTTTTATTTGTTATTATTATTTAGCAGAGAATTAAAGAAAAGGAAATTACCCTTGCCAACTGCAGCCTATTTCCGTGCGCCTTAAGGGAAGGTTATAACAGGGGTGGTGGCTGCTTAAATGATCACCTAGGTTTAGAGAGTCCAATTCACCTCGCATCCTCCCTTAAAGAGCCGGTTTTAAAGGAGCTAGAACAGAAAAGTCGCCTCGGAATTAAAGAGTCAACCTGGCAGTTTTATCCGCTCAAAATAACCTGTTTTTGAAATAACTGGTTTTCGAAGTTTTTTATAAAAAACAAACGTCGTTTGTCGACAAAAATTTGTATTAATATTGATTTTACTAGAAATCAATTCATTGGCAATACTTATTTTTTCATGAAGACTCTTTCAGCAATGTGTTGATCCGTGAGTGCACACCTCTAATCGGAAATAACATCACTCAATGATGATACTAATCTTTCAAAAGCAGCAGAACTTCCAACTAAAGATAAATATTTTTGGGCCATAATTGAAAAATCCCGCATGCAAATTTTATTCTTAACCCAAAAGGAATTTTCAGGCAAATAGAGCATTGCACTTCACTTTCGCCGCACTTGCTAAAATTATTTAAGAACTAGTGACTGCGACACGTTGAGAGACAGGAACAACAACGAACAACCGGCAGCAAGAACGAGAAGGAATAGTCTGAGACAGTTTAGAGTACAGAATATGATGTTCCTTATATAAATCTTTAACCGTCTGCTTTTAAACATTTTTTAATGCTCTCCCAGAATTCTCTTAATTGTGTTTTAGCAACAGTTCTTCGAGTGTATTCTTATTTGTGGATGCGTTTTAAGTCCGTACTTATGTTAACGTGATGTGAAAATAAATATTTGTGGAAAGCATCGATTTGTATGTCGAATCCGGTTTAAGGTGACATACGACTCTTAAACCTCGGAAAAATAGGGGAAAAACTGTCAAATTTGATACATTGTATCTCTGAAACAATACATTTCACAAACTCACTTTGTTTCTAGAAAAATATCTATTATTTCTGTTATAGTACATAGATTTTCAAAACTTAATATTTGTATGTATTTATTTGATGGAGTAATAAATATGGGTATTTGAGAAAAAATGATATAGTCACCTTGTGCGCATGATTATGGATAAAGTATTGGTCTAAACACAATATTTTGGGTATTTCAGTAATCCAAATAGTCTGTTTAAGAAATTGAACCACAATTTATTTACATATAAATTTAATTTCTATTTTATATACCAATTTAAAATAAAGTGTTAAAAATAATTAAAATTTCAACATTTCTATCCCCCCCCCACACACAAATCTTCTTTGGAGAGAAAATGTACAAAAATTGAGGTTCAATTTGTAGAAGATAGCGTAATCCATGTTCAGGAAAAATTTTATGTAAAACTATTCACTAGTTCTTGTGCTATTGTGCACGCAATATAAAAAGAAACACATTTTGAGATATAGCGCTTTAAAGATAAATAATATATATACTAAACAAAATTTAAATTAAATAAAAAGAAAGAAAATTATAGATAATAAACAGCAGATTTAGACATAAACGATGACAATACATCTTTAAGCGTACAAACGCAACAGCCTCAAATGATTGCATCAACAGAAGTTTAAAACGATAATATTTAAAACACATAAAAATTAATTTAGAAAGTAAAAAAATGTTCAAAAAGGAAGAAATGAATGAGGAATCGAATGGCGAACTTTATCGAAGACCACTCACCATAAAGATTCCAAATTTGACAAGATTTTCTGTCAAGGGTAAGATTATAAATCAAAAGTATACCCTTTGTGGCCTGAATCCTGTCCAATATCAATATGAGAAACATTTTGACAGATCAAAATGCAAAATCCTTAAAGAATAATCAAAAGATACTAGAGATACTAGCTTTAAAGATAAGGCACTTTTCAATGTTTACATTGAACAGCTGATACATTTTCCTTCATAGCTTTCATAATTATTGGAATTTTTTAACGTGAATTGTTTTAAATTGTTCAGAAATGACTGGTGAATAATGTATATGTTTTTCAAGAAATCGAAACTTTTCGAGATTTAACAGTTGTATATCCCCTTAATATGAAGAAATTAGAGACTATACAGATGTAAATAATCATATTTATGTTGTTTGAGTCAATAAGAATAATGCTAAAAAATAACTCTGTCTAAATTTTTATACAGTCCCTCGATACAATTAGTCATATTTAGTACAATTTTAAACCAAATGTCCCACGTTTTGCGACTAAAACTCATTGAGTTATGAAAGCTTGACCATCATTATTTTAGACCATTTCAATGGCATCCTCGAGGAAAATCCGCCAATCAGCGGACGCCTCGAGGAAGCGGTGCGTGGATTGGACTAAGATGATGAAATCCAAAGCTTTATTACTTGGCAATTTTAGTCTAATCGAACTTATCTTTCGCAAGCTGTTTTTGCCGGTTTTATTACCCGGTAATTGGATTAAAAAACGGTTATAACGGGGACAAAGAAACAACCGAAATAACCGGTTAACCGAAAAAAAGAGGTTTTCGGTCAAAACCAGTAGGTTTTTTCAATCCCTACTGGTGTTACCAGTCGAGCATACATGCATATTGTAGCCAGACCTTACAGTGAATCTTAACATAGAAATATTGCAGCTTGTATTAAAAAAAGTACACAACAAGTACAAAAATAAGTATAGTAATTTAATATAAATAGGTTTAACATTACTTACTCCAAAGATGGGAAAATATAGGGCAGAGTCGCCGAATTTGGACCACTTGGACATTTTTTAATGTACAATGACGAAAGAGGAATTTTAATGAAAATCAAGTTGAATTTTTTTGTAGTTTATTTATCTTCAGAGCAGTGTAATTAACTTTTTTAGAAATATACATCAAATTTGGTGAAAAAGCAGTTGAAAAATATATGACATCTGTCATTCTAAGGAAACCGTTAGCCGAGATTGTACCACAGATTTCTTTAAACACAATTTAAAAATAAGATTTTTTATTTTCAAATTCACACCGGCAAACAATACATGAACCCACTTATGCACTGTATCACTTCCTCATATCTGTTTGTTTTTTTTGTCGCAAAATTATATAAATTATACGTATACTAATTTTTTATAACTTTTGATACAAAATTTGATGGCGTTTGTGTCCTATTATTGGGTGCTTCTTTTTATTCCACGTGTAATAATTCCAATTTATGAAGACTACAAGCAATGAGAAACTAGTTTCTGAGTATTCCTGCAGTTTACAATAATAACTCCGTTTATTTAAATGGTCAAATAACAGCAACCGTTTGTGGTCCTATGTAGATATATTATGACAACAACAAAAATTAATTCCTTAACCTTAATTTTAAACCATTTTCATGAACTGATTATAGTAAATTGTAACTAAAGAAAGTTCCTATCTGAGCATATAATAGCCTATTTTCCTATATAATGTAGAGCAGCTTACATGTTTTTTGTCTTCTCTTAAAGTAATCAATTGCTGCTGCCTAAATCTAAACGCTTGTTCTCAAATTGCAACCACGCAGCGGTTTGTCTTAAAAATGAACATACACCCTATTTCCATCATTAAAACATAATTTGCCTATTTTGTGACCTGAATACTTAATGAAATTGAAGTTAGGACACCAGTACAATCTAGACATCGCCCATGAAGAAAATCAAAAGAAGAATTTAAAAAAACACACTTACTGTCAATGTAAAGAGAAAAAAAAAACCCACAGTCTAGCTTGAAAAAAAACAAGCGTCATGATAATATTCAAAACAACTCAAGATTTTGCTTAAAAATATAAAAGTCACTTAAAAGCTTTGGAAACCTTCTAAAATGTACAATTTTACAGAACGTTGTCAATAAGATTCCAGTAGTTTAAAGAAAACTAATTAAATAAGGAAGCAGAAAACTAATGTTTTACGTGACTCTAAAAGGCAAGGAAAATGACAAAGTGGAGAAGTTTAAATTCCTTTTTAATTAAGGCAATATTCATTAAGAAGAAAATCTCATCTTCAACAAAGTCTTTGAAGCGACATATTCATGAGAAAATGTCTTGTATGTAATGATTGGGCTTCTTTTTAAAGCCTCGGAAAGTCAATGCCTAGTCATCTGTATTACTATCCGAATTAGGCCTTTACTTCTTTTTAAATTGGCGCTCCTCTTCGATTTCAACCAGAGAAGTCTTTATCCCCAAATCCCGGAAAAATGATTGGTGTTAAGAAGTACATTGATAACGGTTGGGTACTGACCACAGCGGTGATACACCAGATAGGGGCAGAGTAAGATAGCATTGGCCTAAGGATTTGTTTGAATAAAAACCCTTTATTGTTTAGTTGAAGAGGAGGTCTTCCAATAAGAGGGGTGATCATATGGACTTCGTTCCAAAATTTAACTTAGACTGAATGAGAGTTTGATATTATACAACGTATTGATGCATAATCATACAGTGTGACCAGTAATTAACGCGTTGAAAAGAAATGTCAATTTCTCGAAAACTATTTGGCGTATCAAGTTCAAACTTGGCGGTTAGATTCAGTGCGTTGGCGGATTTTTTTTACGCAGTCTCATTGAGTTGGCTTTTGTTGTTTATTTTTCTGTGAAAATGTCGAGATATAGCGTTTCTGAGCGCAGTTTCATTGTTAGAACGTATTATTCGAACAACAACAGCCCAATTGTGACTCAAAGAAAGTTTGCGACTGAGTTTAAGCTTAAGACAACAGGTCCTAGTGTGTCGACAATCAATCGTTTGATTCAAAAGTTCGAGAGAACAGGTAGTGTTTGCGACGACATGTTTGGCAATGTGGGACGACCGCTGAGCATCAAAACGCCTGAAAAGATTGAGAGAATACGCCAAGTTTTTGAGAGAAGTCCCCGAACATCGATCAGAAAAGCTGCACAACAAGTGGGAATCAAACGGGAAAGTGTCAGACAGATTGTCGTGGCTGATCTGCAGCTGTTTCCGTACAAGATTCAAATTCATCAGCGATTGAGTCAGCGATCAGTGGAACAACGTTTGGAATTTGCGAACACTATCGTCGATATGATTGCCAATCATCAATTTGATGTCAATATGTTCTGGTTTAGCGATGAGGCCCACTTTCATCTCGATGGGTATGTGAATAGGCAGAATTGGCGCATTTGGGGCACCGAGAATCCCCACTTCGCAATTGAGAAGTCCCTATACCCCCGACGAGTGACCGTTTGGTGTGCGCTTTCGAGTCGAGGCATTGTTGGAGCGATTTTTTTTGAACAGACTGTCAATTCTGCACGATACGTGGAAACGTTGAGAAATCAGTTCATTCCAGCAATTCAAAGTGAACCGGATTTCGAAAGCATGTGGTTCATGCAAGACGGCGCAACACCTCATCGTACCAATGAAGTGTTTGATCTGCTTGAAGAGCACTTTAAGGAGCGGATTGTGGCTTTAGGGTACCCAAAATCGAAAAATATGGGAATTGATTGGCCACCCTATTCTCCTGACCTGAACCCCTGCGATTCATTTTTGTGGGGTTATATCAAAGACAAAGTTTACGCTAGAAACCCCCAGAGCATCGAAGACCTGAAAACTGCGATTCAGACAGTTATTGAAAGCATTGAAACTTCGACTCTTCAGCGAGTGATGCAGAATTTCGCTCTTCGTTTGCGCCATATTATAGCTATAGATGGAAGACACATCGAACATGTAATCAACTAATTCCCATGTATTGTACTTTGTTTTAGAATTTAAATAAATTTTTTTGAATCAGTAGTTTTCGAGAAATTAATTTTTAACATCAGCGCGTTAATTACTGGTCACACTGTATATCTAATTCTATAATATGAAACAGAAAATACATGAGTCTGTCTATTGATCACAAGAACTCCTCATAAACGATGAACGATAGTGACATTAAATCTGCACTCGGCAACCTGGGGTACCTTCAAGATCAATTGTGCAAATTTAAACTTTCAGAGTTAATTAGTTTTTAAGATATTTATAAAATAACGAAGATTTGCCATTGTTAAGCCTAATGTTTAGGCTTTTTTCCAATAACTTCTGAAATATTTATTTCACGATAATTATTTTTGCACCACCTTAAAGAACAGAACATTATATTTTTAATGACACTATTTCTATTACGATACAATGTTTTCTCTAATTTTAATAAACATTTCAAAATTCATTTTAAACACCTTTTTTAACAATGTTTTCCATTGTTTTAAAATTAAATTCGAAACATTTTATAATTTCGTGATATATTTTATCCACGTGCTTTTGCCACTGTTAAGCTATTATAACAAAATATTGCTTTGTTCGGACATTTAACCTCAAGGTAGACTTTTTACTTCCAATTTTATGCCTGAGCATGCGCAGTTTTTAATATGCACTAGCATTTATTTATTCAATGACATTAGCTTGATTAAGATGCGATGTTTTCCGTTTAATTTTCATAAATTTTTAATTGATCTTAATTAGGGAATAAGTTCAAATTTATTGAGTCCTGCTATATCCAAACAACGAAACAAGCGGCGGCGAAAAATTGTTTTATTTAGTTTATAGAAAAGTCCTAAACAGTTAATGATTTTTCTTAAACTTCTAAAATTACTTATTTTATAAATGCTCAAAAGAAAGAGAAAGACATTTAACACATACATGCGGCGGCGAAAAATTGTTTTATTTAGTTTATAGAAAAGTCCTAAAC
>BGPR01026196.1:0-21707 GCA_013235015.1 Araneus ventricosus | reverse complement strand
CTGCAGATCATTTCTGACAACGATGATTTTTCATTCGTCTGATTTTGAAATGGTGTCTTTAGAGCAACGTGCAAACATCAAATTCAGCGTTTTGCTCCAGAAATCGCCTTAGACGCTCGAGATGCTGAAGAAAGCGTACGGAAACGATGCCATGAAAAAAACGGCTGTGTACGAGGGGCATAAGCCGAGGGAAAGTGATGCTGGAGGTTTTTTTCGATTACGATAGCGTTATTCACTACGAATTTATTCCTGAATGTCAAACTGTCAATAAAGAACTTGACCTGGAGATCCTTAAATGACTACCAGATTCAATCAGACGAAAACGACATAAAAATGATCAGCAAACGATCGGTTTCTTTTACACGACAATGCTCCACCACATCGCGCTCTGGTTGTGGAAAAGTACCTTGCCAGACACAGTGTTACCACTCTGGAACATCCTCCTTATTCTCCCGACCTAGCACCAGCGGATTCTTACCTGTTTCCACGGCTGAAAATGAAATTGAAGGGACACCGTTTTGTGGATTCAGATGAGGTGATCGAAAATGCGACAAAGCAACTGAAGGACCTCTCAAAAAAATGGATTCCAGGAGTTCTTTGAACAGTTATATGAACGCTGGAAGAAGTGTGTGGATGCAGGAGAAAAGTACTTTGAAGGCCAATAAGGCAAAATTATTGTTATATTTTTTAATAACTTGTAATTGACCTATTCCGGGAACTTTTCGACACTACCTCGTATGTAGAGAAATAGAGAATAGAGTGTATATGTATCTCATATTGTATTGTAGCTTACTTTTCAGTAAAGTGTTTTTTGATCTACATCCTTCAAGTGTAACATACTTTCTGAACGCCCCTAGGAATTGTATGCATGGTGGAGAATTAAATTAGAAAATAGATTATTCTACATTTATTTGATGATAAACTATGTTTGGATTAAAGGAGTAAAATTGAATAGAATACTAAATTTTACAGTCCAAACTTTTTTAAATGATTACTCGAAATCTCAATTTTCGGAAAGATTAGTCGTGCATCCCAAAGGAAGAAACAATAATTCATATAATTCATCATCCGAATCATGATATGATTTTGTCAAGTATCAAACCTGGGTCAATTGGATCACAGGCTGGGCCATTTCTGCCACAGTCACTTCAGCCTTTCGCTCGGACGTAACGCAATGTTTATATATAGTTTACTTAAATTTTAATATGAAATAATTCTGTATGTTTTCAATGATAACTTATATTTTATCATTGTGGTTATAAACAAATATAAGCATTTAAATCATTGACTGTTGATCTCCGATAATTGTAAAATGGTGTTAAAAGATTTCTTTCTTCTTTCTAATGAGACGTAAGTATTTAGTTCGTAAGAATTCGAAATTTGATTAGAAATTTTAGGATCGATTTTATCACTGACTCTTCATTAATGCTTCCTGTAAATGAAATCGAATTCACTGGAAGGTTCACTTAGAGCAGGATAATAAAATGGAAAATCATAACGAAAGAGTGAAGATTGCCGTAAAGTAACACTAAGCTTCGTAATCTCAAGCAAAATAAACAATCCCAAAATAAAAGAAAGGAAAATTATTCTAAAATTTTAAGTTCTACCGAAGCAATATTGATTTCGACAGTATACCTGCAAATAACCGTTTATTCCCCTGCGCAATAATGGAATAAAAATAATTAAATTATTTAATTGAGTTTATTACTTTTGATAAAAAATTATAAATGTATAAAATTAATGGAAATTATTGATAATATAAATAATAATATTAAAATTATATTATTCATAATAATAGTTCGCTAAATTTTGACAATAAAAGTTTCACAATGTTTAAAACGTCAGTAATGAAGTAATGTTGAACATTAAATTCACTTAAGTTTTGGATTGAAGCCCGGCAAGCCCCTATCTCCTGTTTGCTCCACCTAGACGAACAAACCGCTTAGATTCTCATTGTATATCATAGAAATGTTGAAGAAAAACTATTCTGATTGCCCTATGGTTTCAACCCTATCAGCTAGCTATCTGTATCTTAATCTGCGCTTAGTTGGAAACCAAACGCGTGATTAACGCAAAAAGATAGGTATTTTTTATTAAATTTCGAAATTTTCATAAATATTTATATACCAAATCATTAATTTATTAAAGTGGTAATAATGACTCTTAAGCTCACCTAAGCCTTTACCAATGTTGATGAAAGCTTCTTTGCATAGGCGAATGGTCGGAGAAAGAGGGATGCTACAATAGGAGGTATGCGAAAATAAAAACAGTAATCAAGTGGTACTCAAGGGAAAAAAGATTGGGAACCCCTGGCTTAGGACATCAGTAAAATAATACTTTTTGTCGTTGTTGTGTGTGCTTAAAGAAAGCAAGTCAAATTCAAAGATAAAAAGAACCAAATATCTAGAGATAAAATTTAATTGAGCTCCAAGAAAAACATATTCTTCATGGATTACATACTTTTATTGCATAGAGTGCAAGGTGGAATAGAACAAGAACAACAGTTTGAAGTAAGCACGCCAAATTCATAGGTTAAAAAGATCAAAATCCTAAACGTTCGGTGCATGTGGTATGCACGAAAAAGAAATCCAGTCCTCTTGAATTACATATTTTTGGTTTGTAAAGTGAATTGTGGTAAATAGAAAGTACAACGGTAAATTGAATGCTATATTTCTGACTGTTGGCACCTCTCTCGCCCAGAGATTTTTTTCAGGAAACCGACGTCTTGGAAACGCGAGCAGTATCCAGAGGTGTAACGAGGGTAAGTGATATTCAGACCAAAATATGAATTTTTCAGTTCTTGTGGTTATCAAGGGCTTAAAAAGAATAAGTGATAATAAGGGTAGTGGTGGTATCGCCTTATTTTCTCGCGTCCTAATAGTATTTAACTCTTAAAAAAGTATATAAACGTACCGTCGGGGCCCTGTTTTTCTTCGAATAGTTTATCGAATTTAATAAATACTCAACATTCTGAATACTCATTCAGACTTATAAATTATTACTTATAAACACCTAATTCGAACGTCTCAATAATAGGAAAATAATGTTAATTTAAATATGCCTACCCTAAAATCGCCGTTTTCATGAAAATTTTCGAATTTTTTTCATTAATTCCCATTAAAGGCGGTACATTTAGGATTAAAAAATGATTTACTTTATTTTCTTCGATAGATAGAAGCAAAGTTATTGCCCGAATTATGAACCAGAAGTGAAATTTTCAAAACCGAAACTAAGCCATAGAATTGTAACCAACGCATCTAATTAGCTGTTTAAGAATGTGAATGTAGAATTTACTTTTTAAATATAGAATTAAGTTTTATTTATTTATTTATTATTGTTTTAAACGTATCTGGCAACTGCTTCTCTACTTACAGGATATTTTAGCAAAAGAAAATTTTGCTTGTATTAAGTACTAAGATAGCATTTTTATTATTCAACTCAGGCGATATAGGGATGGTGCCTGTATTTAAACATCTTATTGTAAAACTTGAACCAGAAATTATTTTAAAAAACTACATAGAAATTGATATTGAGACATATTTAAAAACAAAATTACCAAGAAAAAAATTAAAAGGAAAATCAAAATTAATTAAAAATTAAGTCAAAGAACTTGAATTACAAATGCTGTGAATTTTAAGTTGTTTAGATATGTATATAATTTTTTGTGGGACTTTAAAATCTTTATTTGCGTTTTCTGGAAAACTGTTATTTTCATTTTTTTTGTAATGTGATAAATCTTATTTCATAAAAAGTTTTAAATATAATCAAATGTTATTTTACCACTATGTTCTATAGATCTGTAGGTATGTCGTGAACCTCAAATATAGCTTGAAGTGTCTAATTATTTATTTTAAAACTGTTTTTATTTGAAAAATTGATAGTTTTTTCTTGTGCAAACCTGTTGCGAATACAAACTTTGATATAACTCAGTAACTTTACGTGTTTTTCCAATTACTAGGGGTACACTCCCTACTCCCTCCGCTCGTCAACCCCCAAGAATCATGTTGTGATTCTTTTGGGATCACCATGTGATACCAGCTCGCTCGCTGCACAGTTATGGACGTCTGCTAGTAATTAACATGCTTTTAAACATGCTTTTTTCCCACAGAAATAATGATAAGAAAAGCTGCGGCACATGTATACACATTCACTGCAATAACTATTTAGCCAAGAAAGCTATTACTTTTCTCGCTGGGTAGATATTTATGTTAAAATCTCAGAAAATTTAAGTTTTCAGAAGGTGAGTTAAACCATTTCAAAACCTTTATCTTAAAAATGACATTTTCAAGGGACAAATGGCATTAAACATGTTCAGATTCACAATTCAAAATTATAACCCATAATAATTATTGACTTTTACCTTTATAAAATTAACAAAATAGCCTTTTTTTCAAAATTTTTAAAATTCTTTCTTTCGACACTAAAATTTTAAAAATGTTTTTATCCCACTGAAATAATGAACAAAAAATGTTCTCGAAATGGATAAAAGAACATGGAAAAGAGTCCTCTCATAGTGAACTATGCTGCTGTAGCTCGGAAACTTCGTTCCGTACACGAAAACGCTTGACTCTCTTCTGTACATTCCGATTGGATTGTCTTAGGAAAGATTCCTCAACAGTTTCAGTTGTTAAACGGTTCTCTTTTCCGACGATTTCGATTTATAATTGTATCTGCCCGACTTATACTCATTTGAAAAATTTCGTTGTCTCTGATCAAATCAAACTATTTGATTTGATTTGAAAATGGGAGTTTTGGGGATTTTCAGCTACAAAGGCTATTCATTCTCCCCTATTCATTCCAAAGTTGTTTTCAATCCGTAATAAAAAAAGAAACGAAAATTACCATCAAAAGATGGGCTAAATTATTGTCGATCTGATTAGGTCAAGAGAAAAAGATGGCACCCTCCTAGAAAGGCCTCCGCATTCTTTTTTCAAATCAAACTAAATTCGCCGAATCGAATGTAAACAAAACAAACTTGCGAGCTGTTACCAAACAGTGATTTCAGAAATTCGACTCTTTTTTGTCGTCACGTTAGGTCTAACTGAGACTCGAGATCTTGTGCTGTCACAAGTCACATTTGAGTCCGACAGCGTTATGTATTAGAGGGGGATACGCAATCCTCTCCTCTATATAATAATAAATATTAATAATTTTACCTTCGTGTGCAAATTTACACATGTCCTCTTATTATACGGACATCCCTTGAAGATCAGTTGAATCCATATTATCACATTTTGAAGTTTCATACATTCTCGGAGATCGCCTATCAGCATTAAAAAATTCTCTGGACGAAAGCGCCCTCTATTACTCATATTTCTAACCCTCTCCTAAATTAATATTTATTGTCCACATAGATGCCGTAAATATTTGCTGTAAATTAAATGTTTCTACTTTTCAGCACGATAAAGGCAAAGATAATTCTCATACATGATTAAAAATAATGTGACCAACCGTAAGCCTTTTGTAAGTTCTGTCCTTTCTTGAAAAGTGTACAAAAATGATGTTACAAATGTTTTGACGTGAAAACGTCTTTCCGCTCGTTACAGTGATAATCGGACGAACTTTCTTGTGTGACAAAATACCGTCAGATGTGAATCGATAATAACTACGAGCTAATAATGCGAAAAGAATGGTTTTCCCACAACGGATAGATTATGTCAGCATGAGCTTGTCGCATAGTATTTATTATGCCAGTGACGTCATCGTACCAGTGTAGGCGCATGCGCGTGATTGTTATGAATGAGCTTCATGTAAGGTTATAAATAAGTGTAGCGTGGAAACGCGTTTAGTTAGGAGGTTAATTCTGGTTTCATTTTAAAGAGCTTCAGGAGTATTAGTACTAGGACCCAAAGTGAGACAATAAAAATATTTATCAGAGTATAAGTAAAAATCTGTATTTAATTGAAAATTTCAAACTCCGCATGTTTTTTGATTATAATATGCAGAGATTTCTTTCGAATGGTACGAAACTTACAGAATACTCGACAATACGTAAGAGAAGCATTTTAAGGCTAATAGGCATTTTGTTGTTGGAATTCCAATTCTGGTCTGTCTTTTTTCATAGTGTAGTAATCTTTAATCAAACTATCTTTTGTAATTCATCTTTATGATTATTGTTAAGATAATTTGATTTTAATATAAATTTTCAGATTATTATTTGTGTATATTGAAAATATAATACATATTTTCATTATTTCAAATATTTAAATATATGTACATATTTCTGTATATATATATATATATACAGGGTGTCCAACAAAGGACTCCCTCATTTTAAAATTAAATAACTCGGCAACGGAGATCGATAGAAGAACGAAACCAGTGATATGCTTAGTCTGAAAGCCGTAAAAATCTGATACAAAAGTTTCAAAATTAGTTATAAATGTTGCCGACAGGTGGCGCTGTACGTTGTAATCACAGTTCAGATTTCGAGAAGAAAGCTATAAACTGTCATTTGCAAGTAATCGTTGCAATCACATCACAATCGATTCAAATTATGCATTTTTCGTGCTTGCCAAGGACAGTTTATAGATTTCTTATCGGATTCTGAATAGCTATTACAACCTGCAGCGCCACCTGTCGGCAACATTTATAACTAATTTTGAAACTTTTGTATCAGATTTTTACGGCTTTCAGACTAAGCATATCACTGGTTTCGTTCTTCTATCGATCTCCGTTGCCGAGTTATTTAATTTTAAAATGAGGGAGTCCTTTGTTGGACACCCTGTATATATGGAAATGTTAGGTGTTGGCGCCAGTGAGTCTGCCTTTCGCTCTCGCCCTCTGGTTGTTATGTTCTTTTTTGGTTTGATTTATTGATGGTATTTCCGGTTTCATTTCTGTTGAAATCATTCTGTTCTTCGCATTCAATCACACGCAACGATGTGTATCTCGCAGTGTATACTTTATAACAGCTCTGAATAAACATTTCTGGTTAACGTCGAGCGGAGAGATCGCATTTAAAAAATAAAATGTACAGTTAGTCGCATGAGACATCGCATTTAAAGAAAAAAAACGTACTCTTAATCTCATGAGACTTCGCATTTTTAAAAAATTCAAACGGAATATTTGATTTAAAGTGTTTCGTGATCATCATTGGAATAAATATAACAGTTTATTCCAATACAACAGTGCTCACACATGGATTATTCGCAAGAGTGATTGGATTATCATCATCAGCGAGGTAGGACAATCTCTTAATCTTCTTTTCCTGTTTAATCGCAACGATGGAAAATTAGATAAACTTATTAGAAAGCGCTCATCAATTAGAGATGCTATAACAAAAATAAGTTTAGAATTAGATAATTTCATTGAATCGCGCGCGGCGCGCGCGCGCGGAAGCAAATGAAATAGATTCTTTTGTTAAACTTTTAGAGGAGCTAAACGCAAAGGACAGTTTGTTAAATTCGTTAAATTCTAAAATAGAAGCATCTATTTAGGATCCAAATGAGTATGATAAAGAAATAAATGTAAGAGAAGAATTTAGTGAACGCGCATTGTTAAATCTCGCATAAAGCTTAAAAAACAAATCCAGTTGTTGGAGGAAAAACAGTAACTTCCATGCAAAGTACAGTTTCGTTTTCAAATACCCCAACTATTAAATTGCCGGAAATTCCTCTCCCAAAATTCTCAGGGAAATATGAGGAATGCAACAATTTCAAACTGCAATTTAACAACTTAATCACATCAAACAGTCAAATGTCACAAGAACAAAAATTGCATTATCTAAATTCTTCATTGAATGAACGTGCAAAGTACTTCCAATCAATTGATGATACTTTCGATTCATTATTCAAAGTATTGACTGACAGGTTCGAAAATAAAAGATTGTTAGTAGAACTTCACATAAATGAAATTTTAGAAGCGGGAAAATTAACCACTTAGTCAGCCAAGATCTGAGAAATTTAACTGACAATATAAAGAAAAGCATCCGTGGCTTAAAAGTTCTTGATTATACTAGGAATAATCTTTCTGTTGTATTAATTTTAGACATTGTTATCTCTAAATTAGACAAACAAACACGGCAATATTATGAATCTAGCTTAAGTTCTAATGAAGATCCCAAATTAGATTATTTAATTTTGTTTTTAGAAAAGCGAGTTCAGATATTAGAAAACATCATTACAAACAACAGATATCAAAAACGCAGCTGTCAAACCCAAACCCTTTCTGGACAGGTACGGAAAGCCAAAAACTTTCTTTGTGAAACCTAACAAGGTTGAGCGTCCGTGTGTCATGTGTAAATTGAACCATCCAATTTTCAAATGTGAAGCTTTCATGAAATTATCTGTAGGTCAAAGAAATCAATTCGCAACTCGGAACAAACTTTGTTTAAACTGTTTGAGGTATCAGTATATTATTAAGTTTTGTAATTCAAAAAGCACTTGTAAAGAATGTGGTTGTCGTCACAACACGCTATTGCATAGAAACGGTAATACAGTCCATCGCAATCTCCCAAATGCAGTATCTGTCGAGAAAGCAGCAAGCAGTCAAGAATTGAATCCCAACGCAGGTGAACTGTACATGGCGACGCATATCGTCTCACCTGAACCCAACTGACATTATTTCTAGGGGAACAGCTCCTCAAGAACTCGCAAAGTTGACTTTGTGGTGGCATAGCCCTCGAATGTCACAAGATGATTCATTGGAAATTCCTGTGCAGAACATAGACTTTTCTTCTAATAAACTTTATTTATCTGAACTCAAAAACTTGACTAATTGCAGTTTAATTTCAACTGTAAGTAATTTTAACTACAAGTAATTTTTGTAAACTAATTAGAATTGCAGCATTTATTTTTAGATTTTTCATTAATTTTAGAAGTACCAGCAGGTGTTTAGGTCCATTAACCCTAAAGAATTTGCAGTTGTCCAAGTTAACTTTAGTCAAATTAGTGCATGTAACTTGTTTTAGGGTTGAAATCAAATCTCTTGAATAAGGTGAAAGTGTTACCAAGGGGCAGGTAAGTTGTTTGAATCCATTTCTAGATGAAAACAATATTTTACGTGTGGGTGGAAGATTAAACAATGCTGATTTGTCATTTGATAAAAAATTTCCCATTTTACTCCCAAAGAATCATAAATTCACTTTATTAGTAATGCAGTATTTTCATCTTAAATGTTTACATGTCGGAGCGCAAACTTTGCTATATGTGGTTAGACAGGAATTTTGGCTTTTATCTGGCAGAAATACAGCTAGAAAAATTATTCACGATTGTATCATTTGTGCAGAAAATAAACCAACAATTGTAACGCAAATTATGGGAAACCTCCCAACAAACAGAGTTAATTCCAGTGATCCATTTTCTCATGTAGGGATTGATTTTTGTGGTCCTTCCTATATCAAATACAAGGGTCAAAGGAAAGGTATGTTATGTGGCTGTTTTCATTTGCTTTGCTACAAAGGGTATCTAACTTAAACCAGGCACTGACTTAACTGCAGATGCAATGATTCCAACTTTAAAACGATTTTTCAGTAGAAGAGGTACTAGTTCATCCATCTGTACTGATAATGCAACTAATTTCAAAGGTGCCAATTCAAACTTAAAACGCTCGCAAAGTATGATTAGTAGACCTCCAGAGTCGCTAGCCTATTATTTAGCAAATGAACTAGTGACGTGGAAATTTATTCCACCAAGATCACTTAACTTCGATGGCTTATGGAAGGCGGGTGTAAAATCTTTCAAACACCATTTAAAAAGAACTGTTGGTAATTCACGTTTAACAATTGAACAATTTTTAATTGTTGTTATTCAAATTGAAGTTATTTTGAACAGTCGTCCACTAACTCCTTTGTCATCTGCTCCATACAATTTTGAAATTTTGGCCCTAGGCCATTCTAATCGGTCGTCCCATAAACAGTATTCCTGACACAGATTATTCAGATAGACAAGATAATCTATTATCGGAATGGCAAAGATTAAGCAAAATGGTCCAAATTATTTGGAAAAAATAGAAATTAGATTACTTAAATAATTTGCAAGCAAGGCACAAATGGTAATTTTGAAAAACAAAATGTATCAACAAACTTAATGGTTCTCTTAAAAGAGGATAATCTTCCTCCTTGCAATTGGAAAATGGGAAGAATACAGGATTTAATTTATGGATCAGACGGCAAAGTCAGAGTAGTAATAGTAAAAACTCCTCAAGGAATCCCTAAAAGATCAATTTCAAAAATGTGTTTATTACCATGTGAATAAAATCATTGTATATCATAATGCGTAATTAATTGCTGCAATGCTAAAATTATTTGTTGTAAGTTCAGTAAGAAAGTTTGTACTGTATTTTATATTTTTATTTTCAATTGTATTTGATTTGCTTGCACATTGTTCATTTATTGTATTCTTTATGCATTTCACGGTTGTCAATTGTCTTTACTGTAATTTTCAAATGATATTTCAAGGGGGGCGGAATGTTGGCGCCATTGCGCTGCCTTTCGCTCGCGCCTTCTGGTTGTTATGTCATTTTTTGGTTTGATTTATTGATGGTATTTTCGGTTCCATTTTTGTTGAAATCATTCTGTTCTTCGCATTCAACCACATCGCAATGATGTGTATCTCGCAGTGTATACTTTATAAAAGCTCTCAATAAACAATATGTTTTGGTATAATTTACAATACTTTTCATTGTTGCAACACAATTGAAACCGTTTCCATTATTTAAACAAATATTTAATTGAGTGTTGCTCTTTCTTTGTTATCTATAAATATAAAATGCAATGTTTTTTTGTGTGTGTGCGACGTAAAATATTGGATTTATACCCTTGAAATTTGGCACACAGGTAGCCCTAATGGTGACTCAATACACCTCGAAGCCCGAATTTTAAAAATTCATCTAGAAATTTTTTTTATTTAATATTTTGTGGCATTTTGGGTGCTTTTCGTCCTCATTTCTCCATTGAATTTCTTCTAACAATCGTCGCAAGAAAATAGATGCACCATAAGACAGGAAAAACAATTTCCAATCTAGTGAAGTTTGATTTAAACGTTTAAAGTTTGTTTCAAATGAAAAAGTTGCCTTACAATATTTTCTCTAATTTTAATAAATTTTTAAATTTATTTTTTGGTATAATTTACAATACTTTTCATTGTTGCAACGCAATTCAAACTGTTTTCATTGTTTAAGCAAATATTTAATTGCGTGTTTCTCTTTCATTGTTATCTGTTATAAAAGGCAATGAGGAGATGAATCTAATGCACTTACAACCATGAAGTTTGGCACACAGGTAATCGTAATGGTTCAACGTTTGAATTTTTTGTTTACTCTTTTGTGTGTTTTGGGTGATTTTTGCGCACGTTTTTGGCCCATACTTGAGAAATAATGATCGTAGAATAACAATCGATGCACCATCAGATACAGCAAACAATTATCGTTTTAATAACGTTTGTTTGGAACGTCTGAAATAATTTACTGAATTTCAAGAAATAACTAGACTAATAATAATAATCTTAAGTCATTAACAATTAAATTTACTTTCTTGTGTGAATTTGTGCTAATTAAAACAGATAAAAATATTTTGATATTCTATATAAACTATTAGCTAATATGCTTATTATATAAACTTCCTTTATTTTATTTATACGAACAAGTATGAAAAGCTTATTTTTATCTGGAAAATCTGGAATAGTAATATAAATGAAAAGAATCTTCTTAAAATAGATTTGAAATTTGAAGAAATAATATGTTATTTAAAGATGCTGATTTATCTATAAAATACTAAATACTTGTAGAAATAGTTTGTAGTAATACATTAGTGTAACATTAACCAGATTATAGAGATTCTTAATCAATGCTTTCATTTAATTCCATTTCACAACCAGTCATTTTTGATACAGAAATCTCTTTGCAAGAAGAAATAATTGCTTATAGCTTAATACATATCTCAAAATTACTTTAAGCCCAAATAGCAAAAATTTTCATACTCTAAAATTTCATCTTATAAACCATCTCCAAAAAATCAAAATAACCTATAAATGCTAGAACGCTTTATCTTAATATCCACAACGCAGTTACGAAAATATTATTGCATACATAATTTGTAATATATAGCGGTATACCTTTTAATGTAGAATCTCAATCTAATTTTAACTTTACTGATAAAAGAATCATAGGTCGGAAATTATTTTACTAACAGTTACAATAAATATTTTGACACAAATTTTCAAAGAAGGGTTGAAATCTGATAAGGTTATTTTCATTCCCAGGTCATATTATGTAGCAATTAATCTATGAAAATACAGGATCATAAATTTTTTTAAGGAATAGTGCATATTGAGTCAATAGTATTATTCATCAGGATGAAAAGTTTAAAAGTTGATGAGAATTGCATGAAAAATACGAAACTTTATTATTGTATGTATACAAGGATAAATAAATGTTTCGTTAATATAAATAGTCTTTGATAAAAGTTTATAAACACGTCTTAAATTTATCTGTTCTTATCAAGAAGGACATCGAGCGTCTTAAACACGCACTAATATGGCAATAAAACCTTGGGTTTACATTCGAGAAGGCAGGAATTTGTACATAGAGTATTTAGTTTTGTGTATAGCTGTTGGCAGCGTTGCCTTCTTTTACAAAACTCCAGAGTGAGACATCTGGAAGTTCTTGTCTGTGAATTATCTCTTATATGATACTAGTTGAGTTGGCTTACAAATACTTCTCCAATTATAACATCGTTTCCCCTGATAATGCTTTTCCTCTTACCTGTTTTCAAATAGATGGCGCTGAAATCTTAAAATCAGAAGGAAATGGAACCACTTTATTTATTTATTTCCTAGACCCTTCAAAAGTAACCACTTCCAACTCGAACTTTCATTTACTAGCCCGGACGTAAAGGTTCAAGCTTTAAATTAAAAAGAAAGATTTGCATTTTCAGTTCAACTTTATGTCTAAGGATAGTTATATATTGAAAAAATTAGAATTAAAATAGTGGTAGAGATGTCCAAGAACGTTCATTCACATACAATTTTTATTTCTACTTCCTGTACAAACTATCTCTGGAAAATGAATATAAATGCGAGTGATTATAAAGAAATTTAGTTCAAGTAATACTTGCTGAATTTTTTCGTAAGCAAACTGTCAGTTTTTCAAACAGTCTGAAACTGGCGTTAACTCTAGATTAATTGAGGTTTTTAAAATTGATGAATGTTTTTGCATTTTAGTTCCTTTATTGGAAAACAATGGTATTTTTCAACATAGCAGTTGACAGTTTACGAAAAGAAACTTCTCGAATCTTACAAAATTTTACATATTAAAATGGCATCCAAAATGGAGAGTTAGAAGAGATGATTCGTTTCAATTTATTTATTAATATTTAAATCTTCGTCTGAAATGTCTCAAGATTATTCAAAATCATGTGCGTCATACATAAAATAAAATTCTGCATTCAGGTCACTGTATCAATTCTGGCTTAAAAATATCAATAATAAAGAAAGTGCTGTAATTCAAGACATTTAAGTCTTCAGTCGAAAATCATCTAGGAACCAAAATGAGAGAAATAGCAGATTTTACAGTTGCGGCTGTAGCTTTGAGAAACTTGTTTTCCAGTTCTGTTCTTCTCTGTGTTGTTTAATTCGATTAAACGTAATTGAATATAATCTGTTACAAAAGTTAGAAAGAATATTTTGTGTTTATGAATTAAAATCTCGCTTAAAAATTATAGAAAACAGATGTTTCTTCATTTACCTTTAGGATTTGAACAAATTCCATTGAATATCCAGAATGTTGGGTGATAATTTCCGACAAAAGTTATATTTCAGTATTTAAAATATAAAAAATATAGTTTACAATACGACAGAACACGAATGCAATTTTTTTTTATCGTTTTTAATAAAAAAATAAGCTCCTAAAATTCTGCTTGGATGCTCTTGAAGGAATTGTTTTAACACTTTTTTGGCAGATAAATTTTGTTCTCAAAGAATAAACAATTCAAAATAAATATAATTTCAACTTTTTTTATCATTCAGAAAAGTTGTCGACTGTTAATAAAGCATATTTTCGTTTCAAACATTTTTAAAATTTTTAATTGTTAAATGCTCTTAATAGAAAAAAAATTGTATTATTTAAATAAAATGCATTTATTCTCGGTTGATATCAAAGCTGCAGTACCAGTTCTCTAGTCTACATTTGACTCGTAGGCAAATGTTATGCATTTGTTCTTTACAGTTCATTGCAATTATAGACCAAAAAACGTCAAAAAGTTATTTTTTTGTAAATGATAACACAGGTCTGAAAAATTTAACTTTTGCCGGGGTTCACATAAATTTATGTAAATTATTTGATGTTTGTGATGCTGATTTCAAAAATAATATCCAGTTTTCTGTATCATGGCATCTATTTGATAATGGTAACGTTTATATATCTTAGCCATATTTTTCTCCATGCATCATTGATGACATTTTGATTGCTGAATGAAGAATGAGCCGTTCTAAAATTATATGCAGTTTCAAAATTTCCCTTATTAAATATTAAACTTCTAATATGCATAAGGCCTCTCAGGAAGAGTTATGTATTTAAAAAAAACATGTTGATTTAAAATACTTTAAGCATGTTTTTTGAAAAATGATTCAGATTTATTTGCTAATTCTTTATGTTCGGTTTCCAAATGTATTTTTAATTTAGCAGGTTTAATTCTTAATTTGCTAATTTATCCCTGGATATTCTTTCCCATTACCAATGCAACATGTAAATCCATATTTAAGAAATTCTTCTCAATTTTTCGTTAGATAACACAGTTCGATCGATAATTTTGAAATAAAAACAGTACCATCAGTTTCATAAACAGTTTTTCTTCTTTGAAGTTCTTTTCACATTTGTCCCTCATTCCTATTTAAATTCCCATCATTTTTATTTTCTGGATGGTGGTTACTATTTTTAGCCATTTATCCATTATGAGGGCATTAATAGTAGAACTAAAACAAAAATATAAATATACAATGTTTCTTTGCGCATGTTCTGTTACGTGTGGTTACCACATGGGAAGAAAATGACTTCTAGGATGACTTTGTATAAATCATTTTTATTTGTTATTATTATTTAGCAGAGAATTAAAGAAAAGGAAATTACCCTTGCCAACTGCAGCCTATTTCCGTGCGCCTTAAGGGAAGGTTATAACAGGGGTGGTGGCTGCTTAAATGATCACCTAGGTTTAGAGAGTCCAATTCACCTCGCATCCTCCCTTAAAGAGCCGGTTTTAAAGGAGCTAGAACAGAAAAGTCGCCTCGGAATTAAAGAGTCAACCTGGCAGTTTTATCCGCTCAAAATAACCTGTTTTTGAAATAACTGGTTTTCGAAGTTTTTTATAAAAAACAAACGTCGTTTGTCGACAAAAATTTGTATTAATATTGATTTTACTAGAAATCAATTCATTGGCAATACTTATTTTTTCATGAAGACTCTTTCAGCAATGTGTTGATCCGTGAGTGCACACCTCTAATCGGAAATAACATCACTCAATGATGATACTAATCTTTCAAAAGCAGCAGAACTTCCAACTAAAGATAAATATTTTTGGGCCATAATTGAAAAATCCCGCATGCAAATTTTATTCTTAACCCAAAAGGAATTTTCAGGCAAATAGAGCATTGCACTTCACTTTCGCCGCACTTGCTAAAATTATTTAAGAACTAGTGACTGCGACACGTTGAGAGACAGGAACAACAACGAACAACCGGCAGCAAGAACGAGAAGGAATAGTCTGAGACAGTTTAGAGTACAGAATATGATGTTCCTTATATAAATCTTTAACCGTCTGCTTTTAAACATTTTTTAATGCTCTCCCAGAATTCTCTTAATTGTGTTTTAGCAACAGTTCTTCGAGTGTATTCTTATTTGTGGATGCGTTTTAAGTCCGTACTTATGTTAACGTGATGTGAAAATAAATATTTGTGGAAAGCATCGATTTGTATGTCGAATCCGGTTTAAGGTGACATACGACTCTTAAACCTCGGAAAAATAGGGGAAAAACTGTCAAATTTGATACATTGTATCTCTGAAACAATACATTTCACAAACTCACTTTGTTTCTAGAAAAATATCTATTATTTCTGTTATAGTACATAGATTTTCAAAACTTAATATTTGTATGTATTTATTTGATGGAGTAATAAATATGGGTATTTGAGAAAAAATGATATAGTCACCTTGTGCGCATGATTATGGATAAAGTATTGGTCTAAACACAATATTTTGGGTATTTCAGTAATCCAAATAGTCTGTTTAAGAAATTGAACCACAATTTATTTACATATAAATTTAATTTCTATTTTATATACCAATTTAAAATAAAGTGTTAAAAATAATTAAAATTTCAACATTTCTATCCCCCCCCCACACACAAATCTTCTTTGGAGAGAAAATGTACAAAAATTGAGGTTCAATTTGTAGAAGATAGCGTAATCCATGTTCAGGAAAAATTTTATGTAAAACTATTCACTAGTTCTTGTGCTATTGTGCACGCAATATAAAAAGAAACACATTTTGAGATATAGCGCTTTAAAGATAAATAATATATATACTAAACAAAATTTAAATTAAATAAAAAGAAAGAAAATTATAGATAATAAACAGCAGATTTAGACATAAACGATGACAATACATCTTTAAGCGTACAAACGCAACAGCCTCAAATGATTGCATCAACAGAAGTTTAAAACGATAATATTTAAAACACATAAAAATTAATTTAGAAAGTAAAAAAATGTTCAAAAAGGAAGAAATGAATGAGGAATCGAATGGCGAACTTTATCGAAGACCACTCACCATAAAGATTCCAAATTTGACAAGATTTTCTGTCAAGGGTAAGATTATAAATCAAAAGTATACCCTTTGTGGCCTGAATCCTGTCCAATATCAATATGAGAAACATTTTGACAGATCAAAATGCAAAATCCTTAAAGAATAATCAAAAGATACTAGAGATACTAGCTTTAAAGATAAGGCACTTTTCAATGTTTACATTGAACAGCTGATACATTTTCCTTCATAGCTTTCATAATTATTGGAATTTTTTAACGTGAATTGTTTTAAATTGTTCAGAAATGACTGGTGAATAATGTATATGTTTTTCAAGAAATCGAAACTTTTCGAGATTTAACAGTTGTATATCCCCTTAATATGAAGAAATTAGAGACTATACAGATGTAAATAATCATATTTATGTTGTTTGAGTCAATAAGAATAATGCTAAAAAATAACTCTGTCTAAATTTTTATACAGTCCCTCGATACAATTAGTCATATTTAGTACAATTTTAAACCAAATGTCCCACGTTTTGCGACTAAAACTCATTGAGTTATGAAAGCTTGACCATCATTATTTTAGACCATTTCAATGGCATCCTCGAGGAAAATCCGCCAATCAGCGGACGCCTCGAGGAAGCGGTGCGTGGATTGGACTAAGATGATGAAATCCAAAGCTTTATTACTTGGCAATTTTAGTCTAATCGAACTTATCTTTCGCAAGCTGTTTTTGCCGGTTTTATTACCCGGTAATTGGATTAAAAAACGGTTATAACGGGGACAAAGAAACAACCGAAATAACCGGTTAACCGAAAAAAAGAGGTTTTCGGTCAAAACCAGTAGGTTTTTTCAATCCCTACTGGTGTTACCAGTCGAGCATACATGCATATTGTAGCCAGACCTTACAGTGAATCTTAACATAGAAATATTGCAGCTTGTATTAAAAAAAGTACACAACAAGTACAAAAATAAGTATAGTAATTTAATATAAATAGGTTTAACATTACTTACTCCAAAGATGGGAAAATATAGGGCAGAGTCGCCGAATTTGGACCACTTGGACATTTTTTAATGTACAATGACGAAAGAGGAATTTTAATGAAAATCAAGTTGAATTTTTTTGTAGTTTATTTATCTTCAGAGCAGTGTAATTAACTTTTTTAGAAATATACATCAAATTTGGTGAAAAAGCAGTTGAAAAATATATGACATCTGTCATTCTAAGGAAACCGTTAGCCGAGATTGTACCACAGATTTCTTTAAACACAATTTAAAAATAAGATTTTTTATTTTCAAATTCACACCGGCAAACAATACATGAACCCACTTATGCACTGTATCACTTCCTCATATCTGTTTGTTTTTTTTGTCGCAAAATTATATAAATTATACGTATACTAATTTTTTATAACTTTTGATACAAAATTTGATGGCGTTTGTGTCCTATTATTGGGTGCTTCTTTTTATTCCACGTGTAATAATTCCAATTTATGAAGACTACAAGCAATGAGAAACTAGTTTCTGAGTATTCCTGCAGTTTACAATAATAACTCCGTTTATTTAAATGGTCAAATAACAGCAACCGTTTGTGGTCCTATGTAGATATATTATGACAACAACAAAAATTAATTCCTTAACCTTAATTTTAAACCATTTTCATGAACTGATTATAGTAAATTGTAACTAAAGAAAGTTCCTATCTGAGCATATAATAGCCTATTTTCCTATATAATGTAGAGCAGCTTACATGTTTTTTGTCTTCTCTTAAAGTAATCAATTGCTGCTGCCTAAATCTAAACGCTTGTTCTCAAATTGCAACCACGCAGCGGTTTGTCTTAAAAATGAACATACACCCTATTTCCATCATTAAAACATAATTTGCCTATTTTGTGACCTGAATACTTAATGAAATTGAAGTTAGGACACCAGTACAATCTAGACATCGCCCATGAAGAAAATCAAAAGAAGAATTTAAAAAAACACACTTACTGTCAATGTAAAGAGAAAAAAAAAACCCACAGTCTAGCTTGAAAAAAAACAAGCGTCATGATAATATTCAAAACAACTCAAGATTTTGCTTAAAAATATAAAAGTCACTTAAAAGCTTTGGAAACCTTCTAAAATGTACAATTTTACAGAACGTTGTCAATAAGATTCCAGTAGTTTAAAGAAAACTAATTAAATAAGGAAGCAGAAAACTAATGTTTTACGTGACTCTAAAAGGCAAGGAAAATGACAAAGTGGAGAAGTTTAAATTCCTTTTTAATTAAGGCAATATTCATTAAGAAGAAAATCTCATCTTCAACAAAGTCTTTGAAGCGACATATTCATGAGAAAATGTCTTGTATGTAATGATTGGGCTTCTTTTTAAAGCCTCGGAAAGTCAATGCCTAGTCATCTGTATTACTATCCGAATTAGGCCTTTACTTCTTTTTAAATTGGCGCTCCTCTTCGATTTCAACCAGAGAAGTCTTTATCCCCAAATCCCGGAAAAATGATTGGTGTTAAGAAGTACATTGATAACGGTTGGGTACTGACCACAGCGGTGATACACCAGATAGGGGCAGAGTAAGATAGCATTGGCCTAAGGATTTGTTTGAATAAAAACCCTTTATTGTTTAGTTGAAGAGGAGGTCTTCCAATAAGAGGGGTGATCATATGGACTTCGTTCCAAAATTTAACTTAGACTGAATGAGAGTTTGATATTATACAACGTATTGATGCATAATCATACAGTGTGACCAGTAATTAACGCGTTGAAAAGAAATGTCAATTTCTCGAAAACTATTTGGCGTATCAAGTTCAAACTTGGCGGTTAGATTCAGTGCGTTGGCGGATTTTTTTTACGCAGTCTCATTGAGTTGGCTTTTGTTGTTTATTTTTCTGTGAAAATGTCGAGATATAGCGTTTCTGAGCGCAGTTTCATTGTTAGAACGTATTATTCGAACAACAACAGCCCAATTGTGACTCAAAGAAAGTTTGCGACTGAGTTTAAGCTTAAGACAACAGGTCCTAGTGTGTCGACAATCAATCGTTTGATTCAAAAGTTCGAGAGAACAGGTAGTGTTTGCGACGACATGTTTGGCAATGTGGGACGACCGCTGAGCATCAAAACGCCTGAAAAGATTGAGAGAATACGCCAAGTTTTTGAGAGAAGTCCCCGAACATCGATCAGAAAAGCTGCACAACAAGTGGGAATCAAACGGGAAAGTGTCAGACAGATTGTCGTGGCTGATCTGCAGCTGTTTCCGTACAAGATTCAAATTCATCAGCGATTGAGTCAGCGATCAGTGGAACAACGTTTGGAATTTGCGAACACTATCGTCGATATGATTGCCAATCATCAATTTGATGTCAATATGTTCTGGTTTAGCGATGAGGCCCACTTTCATCTCGATGGGTATGTGAATAGGCAGAATTGGCGCATTTGGGGCACCGAGAATCCCCACTTCGCAATTGAGAAGTCCCTATACCCCCGACGAGTGACCGTTTGGTGTGCGCTTTCGAGTCGAGGCATTGTTGGAGCGATTTTTTTTGAACAGACTGTCAATTCTGCACGATACGTGGAAACGTTGAGAAATCAGTTCATTCCAGCAATTCAAAGTGAACCGGATTTCGAAAGCATGTGGTTCATGCAAGACGGCGCAACACCTCATCGTACCAATGAAGTGTTTGATCTGCTTGAAGAGCACTTTAAGGAGCGGATTGTGGCTTTAGGGTACCCAAAATCGAAAAATATGGGCATTGATTGGCCACCCTATTCTCCTGACCTGAACCCCTGCGATTCATTTTTGTGGGGTTATATCAAAGACAAAGTTTACGCTAGAAACCCCCAGAGCATCGAAGACCTGAAAACTGCGATTCAGACAGTTATTGAAAGCATTGAAACTTCGACTCTTCAGCGAGTGATGCAGAATTTCGCTCTTCGTTTGCGCCATATTATAGCTATAGATGGAAGACACATCGAACATGTAATCAACTAATTCCCATGTATTGTACTTTGTTTTAGAATTTAAATAAATTTTTTTGAATCAGTAGTTTTCGAGAAATTAATTTTTAACATCAGCGCGTTAATTACTGGTCACACTGTATATCTAATTCTATAATATGAAACAGAAAATACATGAGTCTGTCTATTGATCACAAGAACTCCTCATAAACGATGAACGATAGTGACATTAAATCTGCACTCGGCAACCTGGGGTACCTTCAAGATCAATTGTGCAAATTTAAACTTTCAGAGTTAATTAGTTTTTAAGATATTTATAAAATAACGAAGATTTGCCATTGTTAAGCCTAATGTTTAGGCTTTTTTCCAATAACTTCTGAAATATTTATTTCACGATAATTATTTTTGCACCACCTTAAAGAACAGAACATTATATTTTTAATGACACTATTTCTATTACGATACAATGTTTTCTCTAATTTTAATAAACATTTCAAAATTCATTTTAAACACCTTTTTTAACAATGTTTTCCATTGTTTTAAAATTAAATTCGAAACATTTTATAATTTCGTGATATATTTTATCCACGTGCTTTTGCCACTGTTAAGCTATTATAACAAAATATTGCTTTGTTCGGACATTTAACCTCAAGGTAGACTTTTTACTTCCAATTTTATGCCTGAGCATGCGCAGTTTTTAATATGCACTAGCATTTATTTATTCAATGACATTAGCTTGATTAAGATGCGATGTTTTCCGTTTAATTTTCATAAATTTTTAATTGATCTTAATTAGGGAATAAGTTCAAATTTATTGAGTCCTGCTATATCCAAACAACGAAACAAGCGGCGGCGAAAAATTGTTTTATTTAGTTTATAGAAAAGTCCTAAACAGTTAATGATTTTTCTTAAACTTCTAAAATTACTTATTTTATAAATGCTCAAAAGAAAGAGAAAGACATTTAACACATACATGCGGCGGCGAAAAATTGTTTTATTTAGTTTATAGAAAAGTCCTAAAC
>BGPR01026195.1:0-21708 GCA_013235015.1 Araneus ventricosus | reverse complement strand
TACTCAGAGGTTACTTTCTTTTGATTTTGTCGCCCTGGTTTCAACTCTCCTTCATGAGTTGTAATGCAGCAGATTTTTTCATGTTTCACTGTGAATCACTACAGAATTTGTGAAAATAAATTTGATTTTGTCGCATCATCTCTTGCAGTGGATATATTCTTTTAGAAAACATAAATGAAATTTGAATCTCCTGTCAGAAACATTGTAGCATGGTGACCGTTTGACTAAGTCTCTCTACATTATCTTTTCTACCCCAACATTCGCAGTAACAAACAAGTTGTAAAATATAGATAATTCAGAATGGGATCGAGCACTCTCTTTAGGAAAATTAAGTCAGAAGGTTGCTTCATTCAAAGTTATATAATTGAGCCAAGCAGGGAAAAACATTTATAAAAAATTCAAATCATACGAATATTATAATACGGAAAAGGATATAGCACTTAGAAACACTCATAAAATGTTAAGCTATTAATTCAATTTGAAGTAAAAAATTAGACCAATAAACCATGCCTGCGTATGATATCTCCCCGCACCCGGTATTAAAAACCTAGATTATTTGTTTTTGTTTCAATAAGTTTTTTTGCAGACTATAGCTAGAAATCATTCTGCGGTACGATTACTTTGATGAAAAAGGCAGCCCGATCAGGGGGATGGATCTTCTGGGATCAATGGGTAATCGTTGGATCCTCGGGGGGGGACGGTGGACGGTTCACAGGCCGGGACATGATTCAGGTTGGGCACGCTGGATTTCGAACGATGTTTTGTTGTTCTTCTCAAAATCATTGAAATCAATATGGACCTTTTATTGCCAGTGGTTGTTACTAAAGATCTGCCGTTCTCAACGTTTGAATCATTTACTTGTTCGTGTAACTTATCATTGGATTTACCTGGTTATGGGAAGATGAAACGATGGTGTATTTTGTCGAGTGGTTCGGTCTTCTTTCTAAAGCGATTCGAAAAGCGAGCGTCTGCAGAACCTTTATCTGTTTTAAAAGTGTCTTCCTCCCAACAGAAGATTTTCCCAAAAGCGCAGCAGATCAAGTCTCTTCCCTCCTCTGAATTGAGGACAATCAGCAACCCCTCGGAGGGGTGGGCTAACCGCAAGAATCCGTTCTATTCAGCTTGGAACCAATTCAAACTTGGTTTTAGTGCTTTTGGAAATCCCACCTGTCGTGTGACAAAATTACACTTCATGTCTTCGAGATGCCTCATTCTGCCCGTGTCCATAACACCAGATGACAAAAATAAACACCGTTAGACTAGACAAATGCCAGACCGTTGGGCCAAAAAAATGAAGGCTATATTACTTATTTTTCATGTTGTGAGTTTCTAAAAATATGAACATCATCGAAGTTGCATGAAAGTTGATATTCTTTAGATGTCTGTGACTTCAATTTATTTGATGTTTATTAATAGTTGTATTTTAGATATTGGCTGTACTTCATATCATTAGTCTTCTTTTTATTCTTGACTTCAATTTATTTTCAGTCTACACGTCAGCATATTAGTCTACGAATGTAAAAATTATTTTCTTAATTTTACGGATCAACAACAATGCCATTTATATATATTTTACTAATCTCTGATGGCACTATAAAACTTTTCATAGTGTTTCTTGATTTAGTATTCGATAAAAGGTAAAAAAATTAGAGCCGATCACAAATATAAACGGAGCTTAACTGGCTTAATCCGTTTTGTATGCACATAAACATTTATTATATAGATAGTCACATAATAATCTATATTCCAAAATAGCCAGTAATAATTAATACATATGAAGGATTATAAATAACCTTCTTAACCCCTGAATAATGTTTTAAATAAAACAATATACTACAAGCCTTTTGTACTGAAACTTGTTATATATGCTTTTTAAGAGGGCGAGTTAATAATCCTCAAACTAAAGATTACATTTAGAAAACCAATGCACTAAATGTTGGAAGAAATAGCTTATTCATATACCTTTATTTAGTACGCAAGAGATTATCTTCTATTATAATAAACGTAAATTTAATTCACCTGAAATTTGAAACTTTGATACTATAGTCCAAGTACTAGAGCATGCAGTCGCGAATTTTTCAAAATTAAATCTAATTCTTTATTTATAATTTTTTTATCGAAAAGTAATGGCATTTTGAGTTTCAGGGGCATTAGAGGTTTTTTTTACCCGATTGAAACGAAAATTGGACAATTAGGGTTAAAAGACCACATACCAAATTTCATTTATCTAAGTCGTTGCGTTTGGGAATTATAGCGTTCACAAGCATGCGATTACAGAAACCTACAGACAGTCAACGTTTCGAGGGATTTCGTCCAAAATTTAATACGGACCTACATTCCTAATTTTTGAAACTATGTACCAAATTTTATATATCTAGCTATTTAAGTTTTTGAGTTATCGTGTTCATATGAACCCTAACAGACAAATTTCCCGTTTACGGACTTTATCCAAAAATTGATTGAAATATACTAATTTTGTATAAAGTCCATACACCAGATTTCGTCTTTCTAGCTTTAACCGTTTTTGAGTTACCATGTTCACAAACAAAATTCCGAAATTGTGTTTTTCGGACTCAGGGAGGTCTAAAACGTGGAGATTAATCAAAATCTCGTGTTGAAATTTACGACCGACGATTATAATACTTTCTCTTTGTATTATACTTCGTTTACTAGAAAGTAAAAACGATCAAACTTTTTTTTCTATCAATTTTACGAAAATGCGCTAGCTACGAAATAAAAAAAATTATTGAATTTTTTTTTCTACAGACAATATTTTGCAAACTTTGCAAAATCAAAGAATAAGGAGAAAAATCTAACACCTATTCGAAATTATTCAGGTGCCTTTTCACAATTTATAGATGTCTTGGACGTTGTCGGTGTGGTATTCAAAAATATTTTTGGGCCTTTTCGTACCAAATATAAAGGAAATTTAACTAACATAAAACTGACACTTTACTCTTTTTTTTTAAAAATAAAATTATAGATCTAATTCAAATATATCATACAACTTGGAAAATAAATAACAGTCTAATTATTATCCATTACAGTTCAGAATGAAAATAAAAGCGTATATATATAAATCAGAATTTTATTTAAAAAATTATACTTTACAAATTACAGCACACACACAAGATATTGCTATAAAACACATGATCTGGCATGTGACAGTAATATTTTGAAATAATCCAAAGCCAGAGACTGCTATTATTACTGGAAGAACAGTCTTCAAAGCTGTTATTAGTGGATCTGGATGTATCAAAGGTTTCTAACATATATTAGTGGATTTCTTCTTTCAGAGCATTAATGAAAATTTAACTTGCAGTTGGCATGGCATTTACCGAAAGCAATTCAATTTAGCTATATAGATTTAATCATTTATAGAAGAATGCTTAATAACACATCAGGAAAAAAACTGTGCTTCAAGGAACTAATGCGCAAATACAGTATTCGTATAATATTTTCTGAGAAATATTTTTCTCTTCTTTTATTTTAAGCAAGAAATAAACATTTTCATTGTTTATTGAAATAAACGTAAGAGAGTTAGGCTGCAGATATTATCAGTCTCACATAATAAGATTATTAAAAGGCTGATAAGATCACACACCCAAACATTAAATTTAGACGATAACGTTTTCATCTAAACTATATTTTCCCCTGAATTTAACAAAAAGAAAATATTTTACTATGTAAAAAATAAAATTTTCTTCCACTTTCTTTAACTTTTATTTCCATGTACGATATTTTTTCAGTTCAGAGTGACTTAAAAATAAATTTCCGACTAATAATTATTTAATGAAATAATAATTATTTTTCGGAATGAATTTTTTCATTGTAATTTTTATGAATTTAAAAGATATTTTTCTAAATAGTGTAATAATGAAGTTAAAATCTGTTCTAGTCTAAGAAAATTACACTTAAACCTGAAAATTAATTTTTTAATAAAAATCAAATCTATATAATGAAATAATCATTGTAAAACTGAAATTTTCGATTTGATCTGAAAGATAAAACAATGAAAATAATGAATCATTTTCATATACCTTAAAATTTGCTCTATTTTTTGACAAAAATTTAATTTTACTCTATTTTTATAAAGGAAAAATGAGTAGATGGAGATTATTAATATGAAAGAATTTTACATTCATATCATAAAACTAGTTGAACGTGGGTAAAATGTGTTGATTCAAGAACACTGTTCATGTATATATAAATAGCAGATTTTCTTAGCAACCCCCTAGGCTTTCAATTTTTTTATGCTTGAATGCGGTATTGGAACAAAATCTATTTTACTTAAACTACAATATATATTTTACGTAACCATTCGATATGGATCTTTAAAGCATTGAGGCATTGAAAAAAATCTTATATCACATAAATTGTATTAAAAAAATAGCACTTGAAACATAATACAGCATCAAACCAGGCTGACATTAAACCGAACTAATCCGAAATTGCGATTCCAAATTCCGACACACACAATGCAAAAAAAAAAATCCGACACTGCAATTCTTCCGAAAACATAATCTCAATGCAAATAGCATTAAAATTCCCTACACCACAGGGGAGAGTGGGGTTTCGGGTCCTGTGCCATCCCCAATTTGCACAGTAAGTACATCCTTATCAGTCTTCATTGTGCTGACCTGTGCTCTCACCGGATAATCAATCAAGATGTCAAACCAAGAAAGGGGGGTAAGAAATTCGGAAAAGTACGTGTGTTACACTTTAGACAGTTCACAATGAACGTAAAATTCAGTGCAAACCGATTTCAGGGTGTTTTCGACCACACGTTGAAATGCGTGTTTAACGCTTTTGGGGTTGTCCAAGGTCAACGTAGAAATACGTGTGAAACACTCAGAGGGTTAATATCTTCCACGCTGCTGCACCATCAGTTGTGTCGGAAATCAGACTTTTAAGTTCAGGACTGATATTTGTATAGATGAGAGTGAAAGTTCTATCCTTTCTTAGCTGGAAATCATACTTTTCCTTGTAGGTTGGCCCCACATCCGGATCCGCTGGTTCAGTCTTTATAATAAATTGCCAGCATCCATAATGCATAAGTATGACTTGCATGTCACGCTTCCACGTGTTCCAAATATTTGGCGTCAGAACTGGAATTGAACTATTAACCTCCATCTCTTCTGCCTCGTAACTACTATTCCACCAACAGCTAGTCTAGACTGGATTAACAAAGAACTGGAATTAGTTTAGAACTGGAAGTACTGCGTGACTTGTGTGTGGGAGAACTGCGTAGCCTACCTTTACAAACTGCGTGGGCTGGGCTTATAATCATTTTTTTATCGACGAGAGTGTGTTAAACACCTTTAGCAGAATTGACAGTGAAAAGTTCGTAGAGGTGGCACAGTTACGAGATCAGGTTTTCTTAAAAATGATATATTATTAATCCAAATCATAATACTCTTCACTGGAGTAATCAAAACAATAAAATAAGTTTAAAAGATACTTCTCTAATACGAAAAATAGTGCCAGAAAATATAACCTGATCTCGTGCACGTATATCATTCTCCCGTTCTCATCTCCAACTGACAAAAAAAAAACATGTCAACAAACCGTCACCGCAGTTGCATATAAAAAAAAGAAAACACGTTTTATTTGCATTCAAAGAATTGCCAACCGCAGATGACAAAACGCGCACCGATCGGGTTCGAATCAACCTGAGATCATGGTATGGAATTGGAAAAATACCCAGGGACTTTACTATCACCGGATCCGAAAATAAATTTATTGCTAAATTTTTACAAAATGTCTAACAGAAAGGAATAGTGTTATTTTTTTCTAATAGTTGGCCAGACCAGTTACTTTTTTAAAGATGTGAAAAAAACAATTAATAATACGAAAATACAAAATAAACGAAGAAAACGCTTCTTATTCAACTAATGAGAATTCACTGAAATATTACAAAATAAAACTTTCTCAAAACTTTTAAAAGCATTCCGAGGTTTTTATTTTTTTCATAATTCGATGATATTTTTAAATTCAAACCGAAACATAAAGTGTTATAGGAAATTTTCTAAATTTTTGACTCCTATAAAAGGTTCCTATTAATGTCAATGATTTTATGTAAAATGCTGAAAATGTGATTTTGTTAAAGAAAAGGGCATATTTCATTTCAATTTATTCAAATTAGAAATATTGTAAATTTTTAAACTTTATAAATTATTAAAATAAAAATGTCTTCTATATTACACTCATATCAATAGCTTTCAGTATTAATTTAAGTTTAACAACTGAAATATGAACTTGAAACTTCCCTGAATCATAAACATTTAAATTCTACAAAATTAAATATTTAAAGGAAAATCACACAGAATGTGAATATATTCAAATTATTTTAAATTAACTACCCATATAATTTCTTGTTTAAAGGAAATATCTTTATTCCACAATCATCGGAATTTTTAACTACTTAATTATTCATCCCAGTAAATAATTCAACTCTAAATGTCATTTTTATAACATTCTCTTTAAAAACTAGAATTTTGACACTGAAGGGACGAGTAAATTCATTTGCACATTCCAGTAACATAATTAATCAATAATTCATGTTAATGGGCAGAAATTCCAAATTCATTAATAAAGTGCTTACTTTTGAAACTTCTAAGAAATTGAACGTTTAGCTGCTCCTTTCATTTGCTGTACTACTCAAAATAACTTCATTAAAATGTTTTCATTTTTCAATTGGCAAAAAACTGCATTTGAAATCCAACTTCAATTCAATCAAGCTTCGGGCAAGAGACCAAATGTTTTTTCAAATGTTACTAATGCAGGTCACGTTTCCTGACCAGAACCACTTTTATCTTATGCACATGTTGCTAACTTATATCACGTTATTTTTTTCTGCAAAAGGGAAAGACAGAGCAAATGATTGCTGAAATAATATCTTTAACACATTAGTGCATTTGATATTTTTCTTAGAAGAAATTGATTAGACAGTTCTGAACTTCTATCTAACATTTATTATTTGAACATGTATGTCTTTTAATATTTAAAGCACTTTCAACGACACTAAATTGCTTCATGTGCTATTTCAAGGGACTTGGGTCAAATTTTGCTGAGGAGGTTTAAACTGTAAAAATGAAGTAATATATGAAAAATTAATAATAATATTTATATATAGTCTTAGCTATTCATTAAACAAAACCGAATAAAGTATAACTATTTTCTGACTAATTTTATACAAATAAGCTGCTAGTTTTCAAACTACGATGTTTGGAACAATTTTTGTGGACGAATTCAACGCCTTCACTTCATAGATCTTCCTTATTAGAAGAAAGTTCTCTCCATCCATTAACATTCGTCTTGCATTGATTCAGCGGAATGTTGTTGAAATGTTCACTTTGTTACCAATTAATTAGAAATATTTCATCTTTTCATCCTACTTTGGATGCATAAAATCGATGAGAGTTTACCTTTGTTTGTATCGTTCTTACTATAGAAAATATTGATTATTGAAATCTTGATAAATTTCATTCATTTCTACCTTTTTGTTCATCTAAATTCGTTTAGAATATTTTTAATTTTATACAAACATCATATTATATTCAGAAGTGCCCATTTGCTGTCAGTAGAGATTTAGATAAAATTTTCAACAATTATCAAAACACTGCTTTGAATTATCAGGAATCTAATCTGAATTTCACTAATTTGAATTATATTTGTTAGTTCATTTTTTTAACTATTTTTAGAAAATAATATTAATTCCAGAATGTGTACTAAATCCAAACATAAATATGAACCTATTGAAGAAACAGTGAACTAGTGAAAATATGTAACAAGAAGCAAATCGTGACTAACTAATGCTAACGAAAAAATTAGACATCACAATTTCTTTTAAATCACAATTTTATTTTATGTGTTCTAATTACATTTCTTATTTATTCGTATAGGTTAATTTTCGTTAATTTTAAATAACTTCTTTAATTTTTTATTCTTTTTTTCATTAATAACGTCTTTTAATGCCTACTGAAACCCATTTAACCAAAAAACAATGAAAGGGTTAAGCAAACAAAAGGCAAATTTTGAGGATTTCCCGAAACAAAAAGGGACCAGAACAGTATAATATAGAGAAAGGATGAATTTCTCCGTTGAAAATGTTTCATTAGAGACAAAATAAACTGTGTTCACAGAGACCCAGACAGGCTGACTTAATTCCAAAGATGTTTTTTCGAACTCAGGGAGGTCTAAAACGCGGAGATTCACCAAAACCTCGAGTTCGAATTTTTTGATCATTACAATAATTTCTTTTTGTATACTTCTCATAAGAGAAATACCTACACTCTGTCCCAAAAGTTTATAGAATCATGTATTTTGCCTATATTTTTTGTTGTATATGATATATTTCGATGTAACTTACTGTATAGATATGTTATGTCTATTAAATTGAAAAAACAGCAGTTATACCCCGTATATTTAATGCCAATTTTTAAATGGTAGAATAAACTGAAATAACTTGTCCCAAAAGTCTATAGACAAATGCAATTTTATGCAAATATGGTATCGGTAATCATGACGTCGATCTGGAGCCTAATACATACGTTGTAAGAAAAGGAAAGCGTTCGTTTGTTCTGCGTTTCAAGATGCCTAAAGCGTAGCAGCTCTCCAATGAAGAAGTGAGTAAAATTCTGCATTTGAAATTGCTCTGTAAGACTGTTAAGGAAATATTGAAACTTTTAAATCGCTCTAATAGCATGATTTATCGTGTATTAACTCGTAAGACGCCATATGAGCCAAAACCTCGTTCGGGAAGACCACGTGTGACGGATATTCGCAGTGATAAACGAATACAAAGAATGGCTTAAAGTCAGAAAATGTCGGTTCACGAAATTACTAGGACTTCCCGGTTGCAAATCTCCAAGAACACTGTTCATAGACGAATTATAGAATCTGGTTATATGATCCACGCAGATTACCACTCTCAAATCTTCACATTAGTAAGAGATTATAATGGGCTCGTAATCATATGTCATATCGCGATAAATGGATGGCTGTCCTTTTCAGTGATGAAAAAAATGGCACCTTGACGGTCCTGACGGGAATATAAAATATTGGCATGATTTACGAAAAGAGCCCAGGAGCTTTTTCAGTAGGCAAAGTGGTGGTGGATCTGTGACGGTGTGGGCGGCTTTCGGTTTCAACGGTCAAGTGGGTTTGGCCTTTTTAGATGGCCGACAGAATTCTCCTAAATACATAGAAACACTAGAAAATCATCTTATGCCATTTGCAGAAAACATAGGGGGACGAAATTGGTAATATCAGCAAGATGATGCTCCCATCCATTACTCCAATGCTACGAAAAATTATTTAAACTCGAAAAATGTTACTGTTCTTGAGTGGCCACCGATGAGTCCTGTTCTAAACCCAATTTAGAATGTGTGGAGCATTACGTCTCGGAAGGTATATGAGAATGGAAGGCAATTTTATTCAATGAATGACTTGAATACAGCCATTGAAAGCGTATGGTACAACTTGGAACCAGAAATATTAAAAACCTTAATTATGACGATGGAAAAACGTGTACATAATGTCATACTGAGAAATGGAAAGACTTTAAACTATTAAGAACATTGTATTGAGCACCTTTTGTTGAAATGTCATATATTCTATAAACTTTTGGGACACCTAATATTTCCATTTTGCTATATAATTGAAATAAAAATTGTTATTTTTTAAAAAATATTTCGTAGAATGCAAGACGCATATGGTTTGAATAAACATATCTGTAATTGGTGTTTGTATGCCTTTCCGTTTTGCTAAAACATATGTTTTACTAGATTCTATAAACTTTTGGGACACAGTGTATATCACTATAGGGCACGAGTCACTGTCTAATAAATTTTTAAGTTTCACTCAGTTTGAATATTAACAGAATTTTGGTACAAGATCATCATGTCCATTACATCTCTCTTGGTCTGCCACAACAACAGCCTTTTTATTTATTTGGAATGCCATCAACTTTATGTACGTCAAATATGAAAATTTTTTGTTACTTAAAACATATGAATAATTTTGTTACTTTTGTTTCAACTTTCATTTTTTTTCTGTTTCAGCCGGGTTTACATGGACAGCGATGATTTCAGATGAATAAATACCAATCCGAACGTGGTTCTTTTGGATGAATACTCCCTATTTTTGCTAGGTTTATAAATTTTCGCTTAAATTTCTGGATAAATCAGTTATTTTCTGGAATATTTTTTTAGTCAATCAATGTAAAATTTTAAAGTTTCGTTTCAGTGGGACAGAAGGGTACCCACCAGGAATTGCATTGTCTCTCTTTATCCTCAATTAAATGTCTCTATTTAAGAACTGTAATCAAATACTTAATTTAGACAAACCTCATTTACTATACTAAATAAAAGAAACTGACAACAACTAATTAACAGAAGCAAAAAAGAAATAATTAATTCTTTCAAAAACATAGTTTATTTTCTCCCTAAGAATAAAAGAAAATCTTTTAATACGAAGTTCACATTTTGTAACAGTAGCATTTTTTAAAGAGGAAAGAAAAGATAAGTAGCAGCTTATGTGTCTATTTAAATTCAAATAAGAAGTTAATTAACTTGCTTAGAAATAGATCGATTAATTTAGCAAATGTCTTGTCAGTATTTTTCTAGATTTAGAATTCTGATGCAGTTGCTATATATATTTTATTTATACAAATATGCATTATATTAAGGATTTAATATGCAACATGAATGCATTTTAAATCTTTATAATATGATTCTCCTTATGCATACATTCATTCCTTAGACAGTCATGGACTTTCAAAGAAATTTAATTGCTTCAGAAATTTGTATACATGAATATCAAATGATTTATTGTCATATAACCAAGCTTTCTTCAAGCCATCTTGAGGAATACTGGTAATTACAGATATCACGCTAAACATTTAATTCCCAAAAATAGAGCGAAAAAGGGCCCATTTTTCTGATTTCAGTTACATTCGAAAGAGAAAACCATTGCATAAATAATCTAAATAAAATTCTTATTACTTTTCAGAAAATCCTACACTTCTTGAAGCTCTGTAAATAAATTAAGATAAACATTCTTATAAAGGATGATATATACCGAATGAAATTTATTNNCATATCACCAAGCTTTCTTCAAGCCATCTTGAAGAATACTGGTAATTACAGATATCACTCTAAACATTTAATTCCTGAAAATAGAGCGAAAAAGTGCCAATTTTTCTGTTTTCAGTTACATTCGAAAGAATTCCATTGCATAAATTATCTAAATAAAATTCTTATTACTTTTCATAAAATCGCACACTTCTTGAAGCTCTGTAAATAAATTAAGATAAACATTCTTATAAAGGCTGAAATATACCGAAAGAAATCATTAAACAAGCAAACAAAAGTACTCTTTCTTATTGTTGGTGTGTTTAATAGTATCTAACTTCCTTTGTAGGTGCTGTTGAAACATAAGACATTTTATGCTATGTTTCTTTACGAAGAAATGTCACCAATCATAGTCTTGAGTGAACTAAGTAATTCCAATTCGTAGGTTTACGACTTGGCCATTGCATGATTTTTTGCATTAGACGCCAATCCAAAGATGAGAACAGAAGCTCTGTCCAACACCTGCCTGAAGCTGATCACTACTGAGGAGCTCGATTAATCAAATGAGGGATTATTATTGAATGGGAAACGATTTTCGCTTGGTAATATCGACTATAACTACATCCAAATTTAGAAGATCGGAGTAATCTTGTTAATGGGTAAAAATTACTATAGGAACTGGAAGAAAAGATAATTTGCCGTGTTGTTCACATTACGATGATGAAATAAGTAGTAGTCACTTCCAAATCAGAAGGAACTTTATGGTCTATACAAGAGTACACTGAAATAATGACGGTCTATTTCTTACTGATGAACATATCAATTCTCGTATAGATCAAATTACAAAAAATGGTGTATCGACAAATCGAGATCTAGTGCTCAAAGAATCTTCGGAATATTCCAAAACTTTTTATAGCGTTTGAAGAATTATTTAGAAAATTTCCCTATCACATAATCACCCATTTTATAATCACATCATTAATGTCATCCTCATTTTTTGCATTTGATCGAAGACAAGTAATTTTTTTTACGAATTCGTATGCATTTTTATATTTTTCAGACTGTTGCAGAAATTAACATAGTTAGGAATTGCAACAATATCACTTCAATTTTAAATTATGTATTATAATTTCACTGATATTCAGACTAAATAACTTATAAAAATACCAAAAAATTAAAATTCCCGAAACACTTTTGAATGTTAACATGTCCGCTATTAAATTACCATTCTATCACTCTGACTGGGCTTTCTAACAGGACTTTGAAGACTGGGCTTTCTAGTAGGAGTTAATATTTTTATTTATTCCTCTAAAATCATCAGTTTCTCAAACAATGTAGTTGATTCCTGGTAGTGAAAAATTGCAAGTATCACTATAAGTGCTCATAACACAACATGCAAATAACTTTCAAAAATGAAAATCTTCGTGGGCTGAAAGTGAGAGCCTATTCGTTTATATAGTACGAATCTTACAGTCTCAAATTAAGTTTGGGCGTATTGATGAGACTTGAGCTAAACAATAATTAAAAACAAAATAACATTCTTAAAAATAATGATTCTTACAAAATTGGGGGATTAAAGGTTATGAAAAATTGTAAATATTACCGCGTATTGATCAGTGAAAAAATAATTGGAATTTTTGTCGAAACAGCATTTGTAAGACTCTCATAAAGTTAGATTCTTCCGCTCTTTCCATCAAAATCGTGCATTTAGGTTTGTAACTTATAAAAAGGCCTTTGAGTTTAAAAAATTAAGTTCGTTTTTAATTAGTATTACCCATTTAATATTTTATTGTCTTAGACATGATAAAGAATGTTGTCTTCTGATTTGGCGTCTTTGTTAAACGAAGAAATAATATCTCTTAAAAATGCAATAATAACTTATTGGGCTAAAAGTGAATTTTCAAACGAAATTCCATGAATACTTTTATTGTTAAATGCAAGTTTCAATACTTTCTTTGATAACCTTTAGACAAAAAGAAGATTCAGCATTATATGCAGAGATAAACATAAATAATTCAAATCTACTCCAGGTAAGTACTAAAGAAGGTATTCTCAAATTCCTTGCATTTTAAATCATTATAATTATCAAAAGTTACTATAGTTTAAAGTTTGATTTTATTATTTATACGTATGAGTCTTGCGACAAATTTAGACATAATTTTCACATTTCATGAATGTTGAATGAGTATAATTCAATAATTCCATATAAATAATATATATATCTAGTGAAATAAAAATGCAAGCAGTCTTTCCTAGCATCTCTAGAGACATATCTTAATTCGTGTTATCTTGAAGTAAATTATCGAAACCATATTACAGTAAGCATTCAAAGCATATTTTAATAGATGTAAAGGAATTTTAACCGTGTATACAGCACTTATTACAATTATTTCTCTCTAGAGAAACGTTCCTGCGTTCATACGTGTTTCCTGTGTATAGCATGTTTAATCAAATATAAGACGAACATAATTAAAGCATACAGGGTGCTCCGAAAATATCTGACAAAAATAAAAGGGTAGATCAGGCATGCGATAAGCATCCAAAATCACATAGGAACATGGATGCGCAAACGCCATCTAGAGGCAGCAGTGGCATTTAAAATAAAACAGCGCTTGCGAAAATGCCATTATCAATCCGATTCTTAACGGCCGGCAACTGAAATTTTTATATAAGTTACCTTATATATCTGTATTTGAAGTTGTGAAAGAAAAATTACTCTACGTATACACATGAGCAGTAAGAAAATATTTACTGCAAATGCTCATACCTTCTCTAATAATCAATTTAATTCAAATTTTAAGACTATGCTTCTCTAACATACTGACACATATTCTGTATTTGAATGAAAACGCTGCAAGTTATAAGCAAAAAGTATGCTAAAAAATTTGGAATTTTTTAAAGAAACCTTTATATATTCCCGAATACTCTAGCTATCTTTACGAAAATGCATGTAAATATTGCGCACAACGCACAAAATAATTGACGAAAGTTGCAAACCATTACCAGCTTTCTGTGAAATGGGATGAGGAAAAATCCCTTTTCGACTTAATCAATTTCTGGTCGATCCCCAAAATGCCCTGTGACCGAATCTGCAATGTGAATAGTGAAGTAAAACCTATTCTTTATCGCAGAAGTTCCAGGAGATATTTTTAAAAAATGTGCAAATTTCAAAAAGTCTCGGCAATTGTGACCAGCGCTGTATTGTTTTAAATGTCATCTGCTGCTTCTAGATGGCGCTTGTGCACCCATGTTCCTATGTGATTTTGGATGCTTACCGTATGCCTGACCTACCCTTCTATTTTTTCCAGATATTTTAGTAACACTCTTTAGGTGTTTAGTGTTCAATTACAAAGAAAGTACTGGGACAAACGCAACGCCATTTCGTATCCGTACTGTTTTGACCATAAGGAATCGATTTATAAAAGAAAAATAGTTCGCATTTTCACCACCAGGGGCAAAATTAGCACTGCAGGCTGAATTTGAACTGTCAAATAAGCATAAAAACAAAAAAAAAGAACGTTTTATGAGATTTGCCAATATTTGGTGGACATTTTGAGAAAAATATTTTTAACAGTTACATTTTTTTAACATTTACAATTTGTCTTTTACAACAAAAGTTGTGGGGAGGTGAATCAAACAAATTTTTGTTTGCCTGGTCTTAATCCTTGTTGTAATTTTGATTGCGGGGTCATTTAAAACTCTTTGTGTAGTCTGTAAATGTGGATAAGTTAGCAAAGTTAACTGGCTAACACTACGCTTCAGACATATTGATAGACATAAAGCGTTTTGCAGTCAATAGTGTCATTTTCAGAATAATCATGGCACAAAATATTCAAGGGAAACATAATGAATATATTTTATAAATCAAATTATAAAATAAAAGAATCAAAGTTGTAAAAAAAAATTCTGAATTGTAAAGTCAACAAGTGAATTGCAAATGTCTAAAAATTCAGCAAAATATTAAGACGGAAAGATTAAAGTTTCTTAATATTTGCATTAGATGGAATGTTTCACATTCCACTATTCGTATTCCTTAAAGATTGCGTCTTGTTTTTTTATTATCTTATTTTTGTAATTTGTTAATTTATCTGCATAGTGACTTGAATGGCTATTATGTTTATTTATAAAAGATTCATTTGAATCAATGTGATAAGCAGAAAGTAATAGAACTCAAATTAAAAATATGTTGTTTTCATTTTGAAATTGAATGTCAACATTGCTTTTCCATAAATGTATATTTCACATATTTCAACTTATTTACAAAAATGAGATGGAATTATGTTTGTTTCTGCTTCTTTCACAGAACGACTTCTTTTATAAATGGAATGTCTTATAAAATTTGGTTTCTAGATTTTATTACTAATAAAGTCGTAAAGTTATAAGTCGTATTTTTTATTATATGTTATTTCTATTTCCTAGAATAGGATTACCAGATGACGTCTCATAAACATTAGCCAATGACGTAAATAGGCCTTGGTGTCCTTGCTTCTTTCTTGTAATTTCGAAATGTGAGTAGGCTCATCCTAAAAAAAGACGAATTTTAAAAACGGCTTATCTAGGAATAAGTGTTATTTTTGTCATCTTATTTGTCATATTCAGTATCACATTTGATAGTTTATTTTAAAAAGGGAAGAGATCTAAGCGATAAATTAATTTCCTATTTTGAAACTGCGATTTAAAAAAATAGTTCAAGGAAATTTAATTTTTCTCGGAAAGATTTAGATGGTTGTTTCCAACTAATTTATTCCTGTTTATAGATTAACCAGGATTTCAAGAGTTCTGTGAAGTTTAAAATTAATTCCGCTTCGTTCGAAGATAAATATGTTTGTGTTGTAGTTCCTGTTATTTAAGCTATAATATGACAGCTGTGCTATTTTTGTCATTTGCGTGGGCGGTTTTATTCCTATAAATGCTGCTGATTTTTTTTTCCGAACATAAGGTTACATATTACACAAGGTTGTTATATGCTTTTAGCAGATACATTTATAATTGAATTTTCATTCAGTTGTTAGTTTCCTTCGTATAATACTTTCTTATTAGGTGAGTCTCAGATTAGGTACACGAATTGCAAATGCGTTTTAATCAGTATGCTTAGACAAAATAAAATAATTTTTTGTGTGCAGAAAAAGTTAAATGAAAATAACATTATGCAGACCCTTTCTCAGTTGTAGCTACAGAAGACTAAAATATTTTTTGTTGACTGGTTGTTGGAAGAATATATTTTTACCAAGTTATTGATTACTTTTGATAATGTGCGAAACAGATTTTTCCAAATCAAAAATTCAATTCAAACTCATTTTAAAGGGAATTAATAGACATATTTTATTAAAAATATCAGAACATACGTCATTGTTATATCAAAATGTCGTATGCCAAATTTGCCAATACACTTTTATTAATACAAAACTGCTCTATAAGTAAGCTACACCTGTTCTCAAATTGCTGTATGTTATCATTTGATAGAACGCAATTTACATAAAAGAAGGAAGGTCATACGAGTCTCGTATGTCACTAGTGGTTCCAGCTGTTACGTCATATTTTCATAAGTGTGGTCTTTTACATACCACATTTTGATATAACAGATACGATACGGAAGCCACATAGGTGTTCTCTTAGGGTTAATTTATTACAGTGCTAATGATAATGGATGGTCAGTGAAACTTCTTCCCTAAAGAAGAGTCTCGTAAAGAGAAGAGAAAGTCTCGTATGTCACAAGTGGTTCCATCTGTTACGTTATAATGTCGTATGAGGTGTAAGTTAGGGTGGATCGAAAAGTATACGAAAAAAAATTTTTTTTGGAATTATTTTTGGCATGGGGCGGGAAAGTTGTGTCTTAAGTATATTAGTTTATATAATTTTTTTTATTGAAATTCATTTATATCTTCCGGTGACCCAAGAGCCTCAAAAATAGTTAAAAATTGATTTTTTTTTTTATGAAAATGTACATTTTTTTTTGTTTTCTTAAAATTAATTTTGGCGCGGGATGGGAAAGTTGTGTCTTAGCCATATTAGTTTACATATATTTTTTTTATTGGAATCCATTCATATCTTCCAGTACCCCAAGTGCCCCAAAAATAGTTTAAAAAAGGCTTTTTTTTTGGAAATTTATAGAAAAATATTTTCAAAATTTCCTTTAGCGCCGGGTAGAAAAGTTTTGTTTTGGGTATATCAGTTTACGTTTTTTTTTTTATTATTAAAATTTATTCACATATTCTGGTGTCCCAAGCGCCCCCAAAAAGTTAAAAATTTCCTTTTTTTTGCAAATATCTATTAAAAATTGTGAATTAATGAAAAAGATTTGAAAAATTGGCAGATTATTCAAGTATTAAAATATAAACTTATAAATAATTTTATAATAATACATGAAGTTTAAATTTAATAGTCAAATAAATAAATCACAAAACTTATAAAAAGTGAACTTACAACGTTTGAAGATTTACATATATCTAAAGGTTGTAATCCTTTTTGGTATTATATAATGCTTGATAAGACTCCTTAATTGTATCCTATTCAATATGAAGCCGTGCCTCTTCTCTTTCCCATATACACTTTCCGACGCTTCAAACACTAAGCGAATACATCTTCCTACAGCATGGGTATGGCATGGATATTTTGACCATTCCTCCGTTTTCCTAACTTTTACCATGGACTCAATTTATTTAAATGACACACTCATCAAAAGAGGTGGTTTAAAACGTCTAACTCGTTGCCAGTTAATAAGTGCAAAATAACCTTTTGCTTTAAAGTCTATTTTTGGTACTTAAAAAATTCTTACTTCTAATGATCCTCTGTTTCCATTTCTAGCACAAATTAGTTTTCATAGTGCTAAAGACCTGATATTCTCTCTGTTATCTGTGAGCATTGACAATAGCAAATTTTCAGGATGACAAAAGAAGTTATTTCGTTGAATAACATTGTCTACTATATTTCGTAATTGGGTTCCAAATTTCTAGAAAATGAGATTAGTCTCTAAATGTGCCGCGCTCTTTCTGTTATGGAGGGCTTTGTCTTGACATGGAACAATACAGGTGCATATACCTTCATAATATATATTGTAAGAATAATAAGATTGTCAGATGGTTTTCCTGTGGCCACATACAACCTTAAAATTCTACCTGAAGTTGTTATCCACCTTGAGTGAGCAACTAGACCAGACATTCTTAACGCCAGGTCAGAATAACATTAACCACGTGATATCGCTAGGCAAATATCATATAAATATCGCTAATCATTTCTGAGAACCATTCTATCTATAATATGTGGCATATTCTCCACACTTATTGAAAAAAAGGAGCTACAGGTAGCTCCTCGCAGGTTTTGATTGCTTTACCAATTGGTCCACAAAATTCTGTAGGACTAGTTGTTGCACCATCCAAAGAATTTAGTAGATGACCGAGAGGTAACTCATTTGTATGAAGCAAACAAATGCACCACTGTAATGGTCTATTAAGGTCTAGTTCCATTAAGCGAATAATACCTCCCTTGAGCCCAGTATTAACATTTGTTCCATCGCATCCAATTACTTTTAGCCTATTTAATTGCATATTATTTGATACAAAAAATTGAGTATTGCTTCTTTTAAGGCTTTAGCTCCTCCTGTTTCAGTAGTTACATGTCCGACATACACAGAGTTAGGTTCGTTTACAAGAGTCCAATAGAGAGAGTTAGTTTTCCAATTTTTGTTGATATTTTTATCATTCATTCGCCCTCTCCTACACGTTTTTCCCTATAAAATCGTTTCTTTAACGCATTTTTAATTTTTAATTCGAAACTTGCATAAAAATCATCGTTTTTTTGCAAATACGTAAGTGTCTTGGGGCACCGGAAAATATTAAACAAAGTTGAAAAAAATTTGCATGTATGCTAGGCCACTTAAAAGACAACTTTTGCACCCTGTGCCGATTATTTTATCCACACTTTAAATTTTCGATCCACCCTAGTGTAAGTGTCGTTTTTCACTTACAACATTTTGATATAACAGAGACGATATGGAAGCCGCATAGGACTTCACTTAGGGTTAATTTATTACAGTGCTCATGATTATGGAGGACCAATGAAACTTCTTCCCTAAAGATATTGTGCCCCTGAAGACACTAGGTACCGGAAAACCGAATCACCTCGCCCTGCCGTAGCGCCGGGTAGCCGCTGCAGTAGCTCGAGTACTGAGGCCGGAGTCCTAGTAGCCCATCACCGGGCCACGGCCCGACCCCTCCCGAAGGAGGAACATACTATCACTGGCTGTAGATTCGGAAGTACACCGTTATTGTACCCTCAAGAGAAGCAAGAACCATCTCACTTATACGGCTGCTTCTCATCCTTGAACTCACGGTGCCCCCCTGAAGGATTAAAACACTAGGTACCTTAGCTTTAACTCTTTTAAGTTTAGGATGCATTTTAACATCGACTGTACTATTTTTTAAAAAATCTATTCTCATAATTACAAAATCGTATATCATATATAAAAGAATAATAGCACTACGCGCCATCTCTTAACTCATTTATATTACTCAAGCAACTACATATCAGGAAAATTTTTTTCAAAAAGTATTATCGCTATTTATATTAACTGTTCGAACTGGTTGGCCTTTTTTTATTGAAATCAGAGTTTGCAACAATATAAGAAAGTTTGGAAATGTGGAAAATTTGTATGTATGAAATAGCAAATGTACTTTGTTGTATACAGTAAATTATGCTCCAATTTAGCATTTAAATTTTATTTCGTTATCAAAACTTTGAAATTTTTATGTAGAAAAGCATGGTAATTTGATGATTTTAAAGTCTATTGAGTTAGTTTTCATGCTTAAAGTAAGTTTATTGAATGTAGAATATTGGATATTTCAGGATTTTAGACGATGACATATATTTTGGTATTCTACAGTTCATTCATTCACAAAAAAGAAAAATACGTGTATTTGTTTTTATAAAGCGAATAGTGATGAGATTAAAAAGTAAAAGTTGAATAAAAGTCCCCAAGTATAGTGTCTTCCTATGCTTGCACTCGTGTCTTACAATATGCCGGGTGACTTATCCATTAATGGAAATCCACTTAATAGAAAGAAGTCGATTTTTTTTCTTGGTCAAAATCAAATATTTGGAAGATAGAACAAGAGTAGAGGATTGCTTTTGTTACAACGATAAGCTAACAATGAAATCCAGATATATAAAAAAACTGGAGTAAAAAGGAGATTATATTGTCACTATAACTGATCTTGTTCTTTTACTTTTATGCAATAAGAACAAAGTAAAGTTTTGTAAAATGGCTTTATATTGTTGAAAGTATGAGATCAATAGAATGTATCATAATTCAATATTGAATAAACATAAACAATTTAATCACAATTCAAACGTAAACAATTTTAGACACTTTTGCTTCAAAGATTAAATTTAGTGAATAACCCTCCTTCCCATAGCAGGACCAATTTTTCTTCATTATTACAGAATTTTTTTTAGAATTTAATTCTCGAAACATTTTGCTAAATATGAGAAAATAATAAATAAGAAAATATCTCAGTTATAAGGAAATATATCTTTTAATATAATGTTATAATCTATTAATAATATTATAGCTTAGGATTATTTATTCCTTGCTCATAAGAAGTTAAACACAGCAGAGCTAAAATAATATCTTTTCGTCATTGCTCTCCTGAAAGCAAAGTAAATTATAGTCTTTATCATTTTGTAACTTTGCTATGAATTTGAAATTTTAGATAATGTCATAATAAATATATCGCAGGGATGTAAAACATTTAAAAAATTGAATATTTTTAATTACAAATATAATTTTTTTACAAAAAAAATACAGCTTTGACTAAAATGTTCTGCTAATATTCTCAGAAGTGTCCCAAAATTATATATTGACTGGACATTTGTTAATCTATATACTCATATAAGGCAAGAAATTTCATTATCTCGTTAAGACACTAGTATAATTTCCTTTAAAATAAATATTTTAAATTAATGAATGCACAACGTATTTTTCAAACTACTTGAAGTTACTAGTGACATTTTTTCTTTTAAGTGGCTCATTATTCATGGAAACGTATATTAAAATATGAGAATCAAAATGTTACTCTAAAAAGCCTCCTGGAGGAAAAATCAGTATGAAGTTACTGATTTTTCATATTCATTATAAATCTAAAATCTATAATATAATGAATGCATAATTTTTGGTTAATGAATATGTATGAGTAATCCAACAGATTTTGGCATTCCTGAGGCACTGTAGTGTAGTATGGGCTGAAAAAATTAAATAAAAAAATGAAGTTTCACACCACCCAAAAGTTTCAAAAGTTACGAATTAAAGAGAGTAAAAAGAAAAGATATATAATGCACTGATTTTCTATTAAAAATAAACATCATTTGGAATTGATAGGATACGCATGAAATAATCTCTGTAAGGCGATGAAATGTCTATGCAACCAAATATATTTTTCTCATAATTATGTAAAAATAATTTCTCAGTATTGTTGCTTGGATCACTAGAATTCAATGACGTATAATTTCTTTTATAATCATACTAAAAATCATACCTAAAACCACTTTGAACAATCCTTCTATAAAGATGAAGCCAAAAAAAGACTCTTTTGCGTAGCCTATCTTCTGAGCTGTAACCAATCAATTTCACTTTTACTCT
>BGPR01026194.1:0-21708 GCA_013235015.1 Araneus ventricosus | reverse complement strand
ATGCATAGATTTTTAGTCGAATAAATAAAAAGAATTCAAGGTGAATCCTCAGGAATTTCATTAAATTTAAATTCAGTTCTAATTCTTAAGGAATTAAATAAACAAATCGGTATATAAATAAATGATTTGAACTGCTGAAACGTGTTTATTTTTACATAGACATTTGGTTTTTAAAAATGTTTTTAGAGCGACCTGAAACTTGTAACTAATGAAAACCTATCATCACTTCGATAAGTAGGAAGTAAAAGAAAGTTCACGCGCTGCTGAATTTCGGCACTGAACTAAGCAATCGTGAAAAGAGCGCTAATTGCGCTAACTTGATGTATAACAGTCAAATAAGTTAAAAAGAGGGGGAAAGGAGAGAGGATTGTGGATTGTGATAACTTAAATATTCAGTTAAGGTCCATCCAAAAAAGTTATTTGAATATGCAAAACGCACCATTGATGAAAGTTGTATTTTTTTTATTATGTTTTTTTAAATGTGATGAGTTTTTTTTTTTAACGTTTGAAATATCGATTTTTTTTTTTTCTTGGAAACATCTTGGTAAAATAATGTTGCGAACAAAACATTTAGTAGCTCATTTTCTGCAATACTGCGTTTCACATCTTATGCGGAATACTGATTCAATGAAAAATTGAATGATAAGCTAAGGAGTTTCTTCTCTCTTAAGTTTTCGAATTTTTGACCACCCCCCCCCCCAACAGACGATTCCCAGATTCCGTTCAAAATTGTATCACCACATTTTGCGACCATGAATATACATAGTACAATGTATGCCTTAGAATTGATTCGCAAATACGCATTTCATTGTTTTCAAGCCAGAATGAATATGCCACTAGGACTAATTCAATTATTCGCATGAAAATATGCATTGTACTTGATTCTCGCTGTTTTTTTTTTTTTTTTCTCAAAAAAGGATTTTTGAAAAAAAATTATATAATATTTACAACACTCGTTCTATTTAACTATGCTTAGATTTGATTTACTAGAATCAATCTTAGCATGTTTTCATTTGATAAAAGACAAAAATTTATTTCCAGTTTGATCCACTGTTCTTTTGAAAAGCCACGGAAAGAAATTCCCTTCCCATTGCCCTTTCTTGCATATAAGTTTTTTTTCTTTAATTAAAACATATGCAATTTTCAAGCAATTTGTCTCAACCTGCGGAAAATTCCTCTCAGAAAGACAGATCGAGAAAGCGAAATTTTTTTGTTTGTATGTATGGAGGGGGGACACCGATTAACCTGTCACCGTTTGCTTCGAAGTATATTACTCCATCTGACACGTTTCTGATGATTTCACTTTTCGATCATCTTCTAAATCATGTCCGGTATTCCCATCCCACACCCACAACTTTTCCCTTCCGCTTCCCCCCGCAGAAAAAAAACGTTGACAGTCGGCAACCCTAAGCGAGCTTGGCGACAAAAAAGAAGATATGAAAGATTTCACATGAACGCAGAGTAAAAGTTGGCATACTGCGCATGCTTGAATGCCAAAATACGTCATTCGAAAATTTTCCCTTCAACTGCTTAACATGCAATAACACAGACACTGTATTTTAAAAATAGAAACATCGTTTATTTGTTCTGATCGAAGTTAAATTATTTTTAATATTCTGGTTTTTCTTTTTGCTAGTGTGAGAACTATCTAGAATTAATTAGGAATTTTGGAAAAAAGAAAATGTTTGTTCCCGTTAAAAAACAAACTGGGATCAATTTTTTTAAGCAAAACATAATGAAAGTACAGCAGAGCAAATGTCTACATTTACCAATATAGCTAAACATATTTATTTTATAAAAATATTTTAATTATATTGGTTTATTTCTGATTAATATAAATTAAGAAATTGATGGGAGACACAGAATCGGAACAGTTATTACGATAGGAAAAAACAACTTAGAAACAGTAAATTGTATCGCCAGAACATTCCTTGAGTTTGTAAAAGAATAAATATCATGACTTTTTTTTATTTTAGCTGATCTTTGCCCAAATAAATCCTTCTGCGATGTTCTTTAATACTTGGAAATATTTTCCTTAATTGTAGTAACTGATGTTAATTCGATGACGAATATAGTTTTTATAAAAATAACATCATTTTTAGATATTTGTGTTCCGTAAGAACTTTGCTGGAAATTCTGAAGCAAGGGAAAAAAAAAAAAAAAAAAAAAAAAAAAAACCAGCAACGTTTCGAGCGAAACTGATGTCTGAAAACTCTCATTGATATTTATTGTATACTAGCTGTAATATACATAGGAGCATATGGGGTCTATTTATGACACAGTTTCATCCTTAGGGAAAAAAAGAATAATAAAGAAGAACTTTTAAAATTTGTCGTAGGACAAAGGTAACAGTACAGTAAAACTTCGATTATCCTTCACCGTCTGGCACAGGGCTGTGACGGATAACAGAAATGTGATTTCACTGCTGGATTGGGACGAAAATGCAAATAAAATCTTTTAAAAGCGAATATCACATACATATATATTCAATTTTGCAAAACCATCAATATAAACTTCAATATATAAAAGTAGTAATGAACAGAACTGACGGATTAGTTTTTTTAGTCGATAATGTATAGCAGAAACTGACGGTTAACCTAGTGACTGTTTATCGAAGTTTTACTGTATACTACACTTCATAGACAGAAGAGACAGAGCCAGGAAACACAATTTTGTGCGCAGCAATGTTCTGACTGAAGCTTCATCAAGCAAATAAGAGAAAAAACTTGTCAACAAAATTTGCTGTGGCTGGCTTAAGTTAATTTCTTAAAAGTGATACTTTATAGAAAGTTAAATTTGAACATAAGTCAAGTAAGGACTTGTCGTGTTTAACTAAAGATTTTATCAATATGCATTTATGATACGCACAGCTCTGAAAAAAGCAGGTTTTATGGTGAGATCTGATAATTAATTTTTCATCGTTGAGAGTTTTTTTATTTGAAAATTATTTAATTTATATAAAAATATAAAATTTATCAATAAAATTTCTCATTTAATAAGCTAAATAATAACCAATTTAATCCTGCCTTAATGATATATAAATAGCATTCTAGATAAGAATAGAAGCTCAATGGGACGCACGCGAACGAATAAATTAACGTCAAATGCTACATTCGTTTCCCTGCAGCGCTTACTTTGCACAACCATTCGTCCTCTTAACACACCTTGGCGCACCTGTTGATGGAGCTTGGCGACAAAATGGTAGAACAACAACAACAATAAAAAGAACTCTAAAACTTTTTCTTCCCCCCTTTTCCCCATTAGGGCAAACCTGTGCCTGTCTCGCTAAAGCCAGTTCACAGCAGTTTAGCGGTATACATCTGAGTGGCGAGAGTCCACGTTTCGTGTGATTTGCAGTTAATCGAGTTTAGGGGGAAAAACACATTGAGAGAAGATCACGTATGGAATACGCTTTGACCAAACATTCTAGCGATGTAATTGGTGCACCTGCAGTTCGCGACGGAGGAATTCTTCACAAACATGTGCTGACAGTAGATTGTGTCTAATACAGCAATATCATGGCTGAAGTTAATAGTACGGATCATCTGGTAAGTAACCTATCACATGGCATATCATATCTTCGAACTTTTTTTTCGAATTGTCAGTCGAACTGGCCTATGAGAAACGATTTAGGTATCGTTTTTCCAGATCGTATTGACCTTGATTTGATCCAGAAATTGATGCTTTGATCACGTTCTAGGTTATTATTTTGCGGATGACAATCGGAGTGGTTTTTTCCTCTACATTTTACAAATTTTCGAGTGACGTTTTCTCTTGTGTTTTTCACTTTTCATTTGTGAAATTAATATAATTTTAATAAGATCTTAATTGCATTAATCTTCTTCCAACTGAATATTTATAGTAAGTAGGAATTTTATTAATTAAAAATAATGCTGGCAGTCATACGATTATTAATAACAGCATACTGAGCATGAAAATCAATTACAAATTTTAAAATAAGTCAACCGATTGCAAAAGCTAACACCTCATTTTTAATGTATCAAAATGTACCATAGTTATTTTAGATTAGGAAAATTTAACTAGAATTAGTTTTTGTTATATGGGGCAGTTTTAAATAGGTTTCCGTTTTGTTTTGCCACCAACATACCACGTACATTTATGATGTGAAAACATTTTAATTCCACAAATTTATGTATATCTATATATCGAATAATATTTTAGGATATTTGAAACATTTTATTGAAAGTATAGGCAAAAATATTATTTAAATTAGTTTACTCACCGTTTTCTCCCTTCTCTCCTCTGATAAGTTTTAAAAGAAAGTCAGAAGAAAATGTTTGTAGCTAATGTTGTTGCTAATGGTTTTTGCGGCAGACGATTTTTACTGCCGTTTCCAGTTCAATTCTAGAATATAATTATTCTAAGTTAGAATTTTACATGAAAGATATTAAATATTCTGTTATTTTGGAGCCGGGTGCCCTCTAAAATTAAATTTAAAAAATGCAAATTTGCTTAATATTTTGTAGATGTTTAATTTCTGTTCTATAATTAACTTAATGGCTTTTTAGGATGACATAAAATCATTCTTATCCTCATCAAAAGTGCTAAAGGCATTTTTCAAATAATTAAAGAGATTTAGAAACTAATTTTTCAGTAAATTGTTAACAGAGCTGATTTACTATGATATTAATTTTAGAAAAAAAATTAGCACTACAATTTCCAAGAATCATTATTAATATTCTTCTCCATTTTCTCTATGATATGTATTAATTAAAAAATTACAACATGTTCACAAAAATTAAAAAGGAATATCGAGTGGTAAGTGTTTTGCTAAATCTTGTAGAATTCATCTTTTTCTAAAACAAAAAAATTCTGCAATAATAAAAAATTTATGATTAAATTTAAAAGTAATTCTTTTTTTAAATAAAAGAATATCATAAATCTATTTTATAAAATGGTTGGAATTTCTCAATGCGACTTGATTAAAATCATTATAAGTACTGTGTTATTATTATTGTTATTTATTTCAAATTTTTCAACATTCATAACAAATTTTTAAATCGATGTGATTCTGAAAAAATGATTGAGATTATTATATTCAGAAAAATGGTACTTTATAAATAAAAAAAATAACGCTTTTTATGTTGTCCTCATAGCTTCACTAAACTAAACAAAAACTAAATTCATTTAAGAATTATGAATGTTTCAATCTAAATTATTTTATGTCTCATGTGTAATCTCTTGATACTCTAGAATTAAATGTCAGAAAAGAGTTAAAAAAAAATCCCGACAAAAATACAGTTGAATAATTAATTCTAAGCTAAATGATGTTTCTCATGTTATCTTAAGCCTAAAAGACGTTTTCATTCTTATATATTTGCTTTACTTAATTAAGAAAAGTTATTTATCTCCTCTCCGGCTTTATTTTACTAATAACAAGGAAAAAAATTATAAAGCAATTTTAATTTGTAAAGTTTGAAATATGAAACATGTTGCTTTTTTATTCTGCTTAGCGAAGTTTTCCGCCATTTTACTGTAAAGATTTTACTCTTTTAGATGGGTATCATAAGTATTTGTTTTAATTTTTATCGTTTTTTAAAATTTTCCAGAGTATATTGATATCTATTGTCGCGATTTGTCGCACGAGTTCTTTAGAGTTTAAAGAAAGGCATTGTTCTACAGTATATTTCCCGTTATTTAAAATGCGAATAATTTCTTTTTCTTAATCAAATTTCCAAATTAAACAATTCGCAAACCGTTATGAATTTATTGTTCTCAAAAAAAAAATGTATCCGCAGAATGATTTTATTTTACGGACCTGTAGATTATTTTGTAAAATAATAATAAACTTAGTAGTATTTTGATGAAACATCTTTTGAAATCTTAAATTAGAATCAACTATGGGATGTTTCTCAGCAAAATATTTTAGTTACTTTATGTTACTTGTATGTTTAATGGGTGTTTATTTTTTAAAATGACTGATAAAATCATAACAAATTCACATTTAAGATAATATATATAGTGTTTGCTGTTTCTGTTGCTATTCCGTTTTATTTGTCATATTTAATAGATGTAACGAAATGTCCGTTGTCCATGTTCTTGAATATTCATTTATTCGTTTCATCTTACCCAGTAAGAATACATCTCCGTTGCTATGGCAACTTGTGAAAGGAAGTTGCTATGGCAACCAATAGTTTTATACAGAATTCTGTTCAGCAAGATGATCTATACAGATTGCAAAACGCATAGCTTTATAAAATTTTGCTCGTTTGTTTTTATCATTTTTTTATATTTTTGTTTATTTTTATTGTACTTTATAATAAATTAGATAACACATAACTCACCCATTCAAGAGTAATCTTTCAAATTTTTCTGAGTATAAATTCAGTCTAATCAAATTTTCTTATTCCTTACGAATGTTCAATCCGTTAGTAGTTTAAATAAATTTTCAAATAATCAGTGAACTTGGGGTACACACACATCAAATTTACGATTTATCTTTGTAATTGTTTGTACAATAAATAAATGAATAAAAAAAACGTTTTTTGAAGCATTAGCAAAGCCGGATCATCGGTTGCCACTGGTGACTCAAAAACTGAAATCAGTCTTTAATCCGCTTTGCAAGTCGATTGTCGTTTGTGAAAACGTGGAATTTGAAATGGAACTCGCCATGCGCAGAGTGAGGTTTTCAAGCATGAACTGCTGCCTACAGCTGCAGTCAAAACAATACCGGCCGATCTGTAACTCAAAAACGTTAACTGGAATTGCTAAAAAGCGAAATAAACGAGGTCACTCACAGCCGGCAAAATTCAGAAAAGCTTTTGGATTTGACCGACAAAGGCTTAATAATAAACATCTTTTTTTTACACCGTTTAAAATAGGCTGAGAGAGAGAGAGAGCTCTTGTAACTGTTACTCCACTATCTTTTGTTTTGCCTTTATTAATGTTTCATGTTTGCTGTTTTCTCATTTATACATTTTTCTGGATTTGCAAACTAATGGGAATTTATTTATTCAATTTATTTATTAGTTTTGAGTAAGTTGTAAATTTTTTATAATTAAATCCTTTCAGCACTCTGAAATACGCTCAGTTGTCACTATAGCGGTAAATGTATATAAGCGAATGGTATTGTTTTTCGTGACAAATTATCTCAGTATTTTAACCTTCATAGTTTAATATTGGTACCTAAATTTATTTTATTTTGTACAATTCTTATCTGGTATTGCCGTGTTTTGGATGGGCTGAGAGTGTTTGGCCAATAAATTTATCAAATCCCATTTTTAATAATATTTGACATATCTAAATGAAGCTCATATTTAAATCTGATATTTCTCCAATATAACTAGAGTAGCTACGCAAATTATAATAACACAATCATTTTAATATTAAATAGAATAGAAAACGAGTCCTCTTTTTTAGTAGTTTTACGTGTGTTCCACCTCTGTTTTAATAGTACAATGAAAGAAGTCCATTGCTTATTGGAATTTATCTAAATATTCTTTTTAAACCAATGCCGATGAAATTGTGACATTGATTTTGCTGAAATAATCTGTTGATTATCGTGGTACAAGACTCGGACTTTCATGAACGCTGTATTAAATTTTCAAATGTGATTTCTAATTGCCTTTTATTTCTTATTTCAACTTTTAACTCTAGGATTGTGCTAACAAGTTGTTACTTTTAGAGGCATTCTTATTTAAACTTGGGTGTTTTCTTGAAAAAATTTCTATTTTATTTATTTATAACAATCATTTGCTGTGAAGTTTCATCACTTCACCAGTCCTAAAATTTAGGAGAAAATTTGATGACAAACTCGTACTTTATAAGACGACTGTCTGACTTTTAAAAATTTCACCCATATTCTCACATTGACCGAGCCGAGATACATTGAACCAAGAATGCAAGTCTGCAGTAAGCATCAACTTTTTACCTTTATCTGCCATTGAGCACAAATGCATTACCTAGAGTAGAATTATAAACACTTTTATTTTATATGAAATTTCAATAAGGCTGTGCTCTTGGTTATAGTTATCCCATTAGTAATGCTGTACATGGGCTGTGCTAATAATAGTACTTCTGAAGCATCCATTGAAAATTTAATGAATTAACTAACTTCATTAATTAAAAAAATATTCTTTTTATGCCAGCAAGAGAGAATAAAAATAATTTCCAGTTTGTAATTTTTGAAGTTATTTCCTTGATAAATTATTCATTCAGCAGCATTTAAATTACTACGAATTTAATCCTTTTCGGAAATATCCATTTTAGGTTTGAAAAGTCATATGTATTATGTGCATTTTTTTTCTGTCTTAAAGTGAAGAAAAAATATGATAATAAATATGAAGGGAATGGCTATTGCTTTTTTCATGTTTCAATACTTTCTTATTTTACTTGTTTACAAATTCTCCAGTTTTATTGTTCAAAATTGCTCACGAATCGTTCGCAAAACAATATGCTATCAATAAAAAAAGTTTCACATCATACATAAATGTCTTAAAGTTCAAATTCCGAAATCTGGGAAGATTCAGTAAAAATCGATGAAACTTATTCAAATTAAAGTACGTGGCATTGTCATATTCTGTCCGAAAACTACCTATATATTTTAACCGTCACTTTTAGGGGTAAAAGGAGGAAATGTTTGATATATTGACACTGAAATGTGAAATATAAATGACATGTTTGATTTCATTGTTGGCTGTTAGATTTACTTGTTTCCAATTGTACAATATCTTTCTTTCTTTTATTTTTAGAAAGTCAATAAGCTGGAGTTGTAGTTTCTCATTTAAATATGAAATGAAATAATAATAATAAAAGAGAAAAACGGGCTTCAATTATTGTAGAAGAACAGTTTTCATTTTTAGGATTCTATCGTTAATATTGTTTCGGCATTCCGCTTTACCCTTTCGAGACTGACGGGACATCCAAGTACATTCAAATGAATGCAAGTTTTAAAAAAAATAGTCGCGAAAGGGTTAAAATTAAGGAATTTTGATAAGAAATGTACATGATTTTTTCCCCTTTCGTCTCTATGCAACGAAAAGTCTTAAAAAACAGTCAACAGGATTATTTTCTTCTCGACTTTTTCTTATACTTATACTAATACAATATAGCACGTTTTGTGCTTCGTGATATAGTGAAGAAACCCGAGCATGCATTTTGGAAGTTTTCTTTTTGACTGATTGGGTCCAACATTTGATATAATTCTACAACTTTGGTGGCAAGATCACATAACGAATTTTATTTATCCAGGTCGTGACATAAGCACGAATAGAAAGACGACTGACGGTGAGTCCGCTGACGGATTTAGTCCTAAATTGGATATTGAACTACGATTCCGACGATGAAACCATATGCCGAAATTAGTGGCGTTTTTGAGTTATCGTGTTCACAGTCAGGCACTTTTTTTTTTTTTTTTTTGTCAAACTGTGAGATTCATTATCTCGAGGTCGAGCTCTTGACGATTACATTTTCTCTCTGTATAATACTTGGTTTACGAGTTAGTAAAAAAGCGTGTTAAAAGCTGTGTATATATAATATTTCTTCCGAATTTCATTTCAATGCTATTTTAAAAATCGATATGGTTATATGTATATAAACTATGAAAGTAAGTCAAAGATATTTTGTAAATAATAACAATTCAGATTTTAGCGTAGGAGCTAAAACCCAGGAATTCTCTTAAAAACCATCCAATATATTTAGATACTTTACAAATCGATTCCAAACATTTATATTGTTTAAATAAAATGTTTGGTTTTCTTTAAAAAAGTGACTCAATTTTCTAGTTGTTGGGACTACTGTAAATAATAATAATCCGTGTCAGGGTCTGACATAATACTAAAGTATTTATTTTATTCGAAAATTCTTTTCTTTTTTTGAAAAGTTTCGAAAATGTTGAATAATTATAGCTCTCTGTCGTTTACATTATAAATAAACATTCTTTATTTGCATGAAGCACGGTAAATTTCGTACACATGCAGAATTCTGATTTATTTATGTTTAGGAAATTTAATGTTCCTGGTATTTAGAAATTCTGCGCATTTTTTCTTAATTTAAAGGCTGTTTCTTTTAAAATACTCATGCATTAGTAAAAGTAATTTTCTTTAGAAAGGTATTTGCTTTTCAACCATTATTATTATTATTTTATTTTTTAAAGACAATATTAAAAATTTCTTGACTTTTGAGTTGTCAGAATAAAATATTTTTATTTTGTTGTATCTTATTTCAAGATAATTACAGGGGATCAGAATTTTAATCATTCATGAAATTAATATATATTTTTTCCCTTGGTATGCTATACTTCGTTCCAGTTATGAAATATCATAGAATGAAGTAAAATTAATAATTTCAATGAACGACGAACGAGTATACAATTTTAATTTCAATCCCCCCCCCCCCCCCAAAGATAACAGAAATAAGGTTATATTTGATAATAAGATTATACTTGAGAATGGCTTCAACATTATGGCTAAATAATTTTTTAATGTAACTGATGTGTAATTGACCTACCTTTTTTGAGATATTTTGTTCTTTTATATTATTTATTTACTTTGCACTCAATCAGTATTTTTTTTAAAAAATTCTTTGTTGAAAACTCACATAGAGAAAATTTTGTTTTTAATTAAGTAGTAGTTTTAGTAATATAATGTTAGCATCATAGGCTATTAATATGGAACGCCTTAATGACCAAATTTATGTCATTTTTTTTTTTTTTTTATAAATAGGACCTAAAAAGTAAGGAAGCATTCCCAGTAGGTTAAAGTGCTGTGAACTTCCAATAAAAAAAAAGTCACATGAAACCCCGAATATTTTTTAGAAACTACCTTTCTTAAAAATAAATCTTAGAAGGCTTTTTTTTTATAAAGACAAATGTGGAGGTGTAGGAAACGCAGCTTGTACCATCTACGATCTGCACAAATCAACACAACATTACTCGTCAACGCCTAATGTTACCCAGAATCATATATTCAGTCGCTGTGTTTGTAATTTACGTGAATCTTAAATTGTAGCATTAACTTAACATTTACCAAGTTTTTTAATCAGAAAGTCTAATTAGAAATAGATTCTGTGAATCAAATGGGTAGAAATGCATCATAATTTGCAGATTTTCTCATAGTCCGATATCCAAAATTTTTCTTTGACTCATATTTTCTGAATTGCTTCAACTTGAATCAGTTGCTTAGCATGCAACTTAGGATATTATTTAAACATGGGAGTTCAATCTTGTTTGATGACTTTAAATAGAATCCTGTTATTTTACGAGATGTTTTTTAATTAATTAATTAATTAATTTTATTTTTAATATCTCGTTGGAAGAAATATCTATATATATATAAAAGAGGAAAGTATGTGTGTTTGTTTGTTCGTTTTTTGTTTCTTTATGCATGTCCACATCGTTGGACTTACGACGACCAAATTTGGCACAGTGATGAATTATTACAAGAGGGAGCTAATACCGTAAAAATTATTTTAAAATTCCAATTAGATTTTTAGTTATTTAATTAAACAAAGAAAAATTAAGATATTTTTAGATGTTTTTGAGCCAATAACTTCTGAAATACTTACGGTACGAAAATTATTTTTACATCACTTTCAAGAGCAAAAAATTATCTTTTTAATGATATCAATTTAATTATTGTACAATTTTTTCTCTAACTGTAATTAACGTTTCAAAATTCATTTTAATATCAAATTGCAACAATGCTTCTATTGTTATAAAATAAAATTCAAACTAATATATTGTTTCATCAAATCCTTTATTTACGTGTTACCACTGTTTAAACTAAGAAAATACTGCTTTTTTTGGTCAAAGTAGACTTTTTATTTCCGCTCTTATTTCGTAGCATGCAATTAACTTCCGTTTTTATTTCGCAGCTTTTAATATGCTCTCACATATTCATTGACTTTAGTTTAGTTACTACGTTACTACGCGATGTTTCGTCTAAATTTCACAAATTTTTTAATGATCCTAATCAGTGTGCAGTGGAGTATTTGAGTGTCTATTTATTTTTATATTTTCTATACTTTAAAAGTTTGTTTCTGGCATGGCAACGTTGTTTAAAAAGAGTAGAAAAATGCTTTTTCATATTTGAGTTGATAGAGAGTATTATAGAATAGCAAACACATCCTTAGAGTGGGTATACAAATAATAATTTACAGAGAATTTCAAACACCCGGATAGGTTTTGAAATATTGGGAAAATTGAATTAAAATCATGCCTCCAAAGAAACGGGATTCCTTTGGTAAATCTTCAGTTGTGTTAAAAAGGACCATTCATTTAAACCATACTGTTATAAGATGATAAAAAGACTATATTTGAAAAGTTTTAATTTAACAAGAAAGGATTCAAAGAAGATTTACGTTTTTGGCGGAAAGTTGGTGACAATATTTTCAGGGGGGAAAAAGCAGGAGGCCGGTATATGAAAAAATATGGATCCCGAGCAACGCCGGGCTTTCAGCTAGTTTATAATAAAACTGTAACCATGGGATGGGTTCCATGGCATCTTTAAAAAAGAATAAAGGAAAATAGTGACTATAAAACTTCGTTTTAAGCAAACGTTTATTGGATTCCAGGAAAATATCTTGAGTTTTCAATAAGGAGAGTATTGGTTTTCTTGTTAGGAATGCTTACAATATAATGAGATTTGACTCCAAACCCAGCATTCTTGATGATATAATTATTCATTACTCTGAAAAAAAGGTACGGTATGAATTATGGGTCTCACAGCCACGGAATATGAGGATGTCAGAACATTTTTCATCTTTCCGCTAAAGATTTCATTGAATTTTGAACCTGTCTTTTACATTCATCAGTTTTAATCAATGGTCACAAATCAAGAAAAAAGTTGGGTAACTCGGATCTAGTATATGCATTTGACTTTTAATAGAAATGTATTATTAAAACAAATCGTATCTCATAAAAGTGTTATTGATGTAAGACTTAAAATTTAGTGTTTTATTGAAAAATAAAAATAATAATTAAAAATCTAAGTGATGTTAAAATCATTATTTTTTCAGTCATTTCGAATAAAAAACATATAAGGCTAATCGTAAAAGTTATACATAATTATTATTATTTTGCTTCTTATTCGATAATTTTTCTGTTTTTCTCAATAACACAAATTGAAATTTCTTTATAGTTAAGCCGTTGCTCTCCTAATTTTTCCTTCTTCTTTTTCTATTAAGTTATTGCTTAATAGATAAAATCGAAACACTTTATTATCTATTCATATCTATATATTTACCAATTAATGACCTCGAATTTTAACAAGTCATTTTATATAAAATCTAAAATTAAACCAAATCCACGTATTCATTTTGTTTGAAGAATGTAACAAATAAATATTCTTATTTTTTATTCATTATTATAAAATAAAACTAATACTAGCTACATTAAATAAAGTAGAAGTAAAACGAAAACAGTTTAAAAATCACTTTAAATTCTTATATTTGTACAAAAACTAATTGGCATCAATTTTTTTCGTAAAATCAGTGAAGATTATTTAACTGAACAACATTTCTTCAATCGTTTTGAACTGCAAAATAAAACTGGAATGAGAATATACTTTAAAAAATTTATCTTAATTGGATTTCATTCTTTCTAATTTGTAGAGTATCTCAAAATTGTAAAATCTTTTTATCCGTATTTTAGTGGATGCAAAAATTAATATAATACTAAAAGTAAAATATCCTTGTTAAACAAACGAGGATCCCCCTCATCCATTTTGCGTTAACATCCGACAATAGTAAACATCTGAGATTTTATAAAATGAGCACCATTCTAGTCGGAATATTCATTGCTTTAGTTTCTTTTTTGTCCTCGATTTTCAAATGCACCTCACCTAAAAACATCTCCAGATTGTAAAAAAACTAGTAAATAATAAACTAAGCTAATCTCCAGATCAGTTTTGTTTTCTTACGCTCCCATCTGAAATGGAATCGCATTTTTGCATTTCTTTTTCATTCTTCTCATTAGTTCGAGCAAATTTGGTTTTTCTGCGCTCCCTCGTTTTTTTTTCTTTCTTCATTTCTTCTTGTTTTATTTTCCTAGAGGAAAAGCCTTTTCGCTTTTCACCCATCTGATCCTTTGAACGAAGACATCGGGGAAAAACTTGCTAAAGGATAAAATCGAGCTCTTGTATTTCGTTTTCATTCATTCATATCATTTGATTTCGGAGGAGCCGAATTGAGGTCACGGCTATAGACACCTGTTGCGTTGCTCCGCCGGTGTTGCAGACGACCTTTTAAGGTTAGGGATTCACAGGAATGTGGTAGTCTTTTTTCCCCTTCTTATTGCTTTCCACACCATACACCAACACTGAAAAAAAAAAATGAAAGAAATACTAGATTACTCATCTGGCCTGATGATGCGTTGACATAAAAATAGAACTATTAATTGCATGTTTTATGAATTTTTCCCCCTAACCGGGTATATAATGAAACTGCAGTTTTTTCCAAGCAGCTTAATCAGAATTTGTATTTGATTGTCTTCCTTCAAGTAATACACACATCTTTTTCTGTTTGATTAGAATAATGTAGTATTTTCATATTATATTAAAGCTAATTTTCTGTAATCTGGATATGATCATTGCTGTTCGTATCTTTAATGAGTGACAAGTTACGTTAAGAGTGTTAGGAGAGACCTGCTTCATATTGCTCACGAGAGATACAGAAGGTAAGAAATCTATCGTTAACGGAATCCGTTCTCATGTGATGCCCTTTAAAATCAACTTTGAAATCTATAGCGCATCTTGCAAGAGGAAAAACGATGAGAAGTCAATTAGACGTTAGATGGCATGTGCTTGTTTAGTGTATAAACTTTCGTATTTAATTCAATTTAATGTGACATTTACTGTAAAGTAGACCGACCACTTTTGGTCTCATTTTAAACGTTACAACTAAGAAAAGATGAGTGAAAACTGAAGAAAGCAGTAAAATTTCGAAAAGTAATTTAGTCATTTCATTGCTTAGTATCTTTCCAGGGCACATTTTCAGAAAATATCTTTTGTAGAGTTGTAATTGCACGGGTAAGGAAAATAGTCATTCGTGCCCTTTTATAAATTATAGGACCCAACGTCGTAGGGAATATCGATATTTTATGAAATAAATAACTAATAGCAGTGGCGAATCTAGGATTCGGGTTTGGGGGGGGGGCGAGGTGATAAAAACTTTGTATCGTCGTGATGAATGTCAAACCTCAAGGCTAAAGTAAACCAAAACTCTTTAACTTTACAGACTTGACTTGACAATAAAAATGATAAAAAACAAAACAATACTTTCGATAATTTAATAAAAATTACAATCAAATAACTATCCAAAAAATGTCTTCGAGAACGTCAAAGCTACAAGTAGGAAAATTTTCGAGCCTGTCAAGCCAGAAAGTAATATTGAAACGTTTTTATTATTTTTTAAAAAGAGGAAAATTAAGAAAAAACAGTTGTAATGATATTAAATAAAATCAAGAATTCTGGCTTCGCTCTGGGGGGCTTTAGCCCGATAGTCCTCCCCCCCCCGGATTCACCACTGACTAATAGCAGCTTTTAGCTATACGAGTTATGTTTAGTGGCTTATTATCTAAAGCTCTGGCATTTTTTAAAAGTAATGCTGTATATATTTTTCTCTCTTTTTGGTATGGCACAAATCTGAGGAAGAGTTTTTATATCATGCTTTTTTTCTAACTTTTTATTTCCATACTTTATTTTTATAAATATAAATTTAGAAGCCGTTTTAAAGCATTTAAAAGCGAACAACATTTTCTGTTATCGCTAATAGTTGATGTAATTTATTAATACATGTCTAAATATTTAATTAATTAAATAATTATTTTTTTAAATATGCATTTCATTTCAAACTATTGTTTTAAAATATCTCGTTTTTGTTGATCTTTTGTTGTGAATTGAAAGAATCAGAATTTTAAATATTATTTTCTTTTAAGAATGCTTCTTTTTAAAAATATAGCATGTGGCAATCATTTTAGTAAGAGTATTTTAATCCTTTTTTTCTTAATAAAACGAATATATTATTTTCTTTTAAGAATGCTTCTTTTTAAAAATATAGCATGTGGCAACCATTTTAGTAAGAGTATTCTAATACTTTTTTTCTTAATAAAACGAACGAATCGAATTCCTCGTTCTTCATTAAATTTTTTCCAACTAAAAGACTTTTCTTATTCCGGTTCTTTTCGCACTGGTGTGTTTCAGAATAATTCTGATTGGCATTCAAATTATATAGTATTGTACTAAAGGGGGGGGGGGGCGAAGCAACAAACAAGCAATAATCGATGGAGAGTTTTCATTCAAGTGTTTTAAAAGTAGACTCAAGTTTGAAAGTTCATTTTAAACATAAAGAGCTTTGAAAGTTATAAAACCTTTAAGAGGGCCCATTTGAAAAGTTTAATAGTTATTTATAAAAGTTTATTTATGTTTATTCATAACACCTCATTTAGTAAGAGGTATGGCTTGATTTTTTTAAAAAAAAAGTCTTTACTATTTAATCAAGTACTTTCATCTCCGTATAAGGCATAGCTTAATATATTTATTTGCATAATTTCGCCTTAATAAATAATCCGACCTAATGGATTTCGTCTTATCATGAAACTCAACATACAATAAGTTAACATCGACGAAGAAATTACGCATCCAAGTAGAAAAGTATGATAAAATCGAACGATTGCAAATAGTTATGTCAAGGTCCTCTCTTAAAGTATTTTCCAAATCGTGTGGGTGAGCTTAAATCTTGACAGTATCTAGATTCAGGAAAAGCAAATTATGTGACGTGAAGAAAGAATTTTTGCAATCAGCAGCTCTTGCTATATATTCGCTATAGGCAGGTATTAAAAATAATGATAATATTCATGTTTAGTAGAGAAAGCGGCTGGAATTGCGAAAATTCGAAGTGAAATTTGAGAGGGAAGCCTAATAAGAAATGAGGTATAATCGACAAACTTTTAGTACTCTATTTAGCGCCAGAAATGGATAATTCTTTAGCATAAATACACGAAATATTTTTATAGTAGATATGTAATAAAAACAAGTTGAAACAGTATCTATGTTTTTAAACTGGCTTGGTCTTGTATTAGTCGATAAAATATACTCATGGAAAACCCTAAATATTAGTTTATTTAAGGCGATATTAATCTTTAGAATTTGGAAGGACCCAGCCTTCTTAGATTTTCAGTTTCTCAAAGAATATTCATTTTAAAAATTGCTATGTATGATTAACTACCATCATTTATTAAAGTTTAATTTTCTAGTCTTGCATTTGAAAAACTAGTATAGCCTCTTTTTTGCAACAGTCCCACACAAATTATTTTCCCACATTTTAGTTTCGTAGACGTGTTCAAACAAAGCGGCGGTCTCTCCATCGGCTAGAAGTAAAATATCCACCAGAATAGCAATTTTAAGAGAATTGTTGATTGAATTATCCCTGTGGGTTTATGCCTTAGTCTACTATTTCAGCGATTCTCAATCTATGGGCCACGGAACTCTAGTCAAGAGTCGAAGACAGGGCAGCTTCAAGAGCCGTCACTCGTTTTTTATTTTATAAACTTTATATTTTTAATCCTTTTACAGTAAGCTTTACTAATTACTGACATGTACGTTCATATAATATACATATAAATATATGTGTTTGTATTTTTTTAATTGTATATTTAGTTAGTGGGCCTCAAAATGTTTTTTTACACAACTGGTGGTCCACACAACTAAAAAGGTTGGGAACCGCTGTACTTTTTTATGAAATTTTCAAGGAATTTATCACAAATTTTCATTTCATTTTACTTACAGGAATTTTTGATAGGAACTTTGTACCTGTGTAAATATTTGATGTGAGTCTGAGGTATTATATATTTTAAATTTCCAAAGAACATTTTCTGAAATTATATGTATAAAAAACTATAGATTTTTTTTCTCATGAGGTAGTCAGTTGGACACTATGGAATTTACGAAATAACATCTGAGTACACTCCATTACATAAATCAAATGTTATAAAACAAGAAATAAAAATTAGTAGTCAAGAGATTTGATTCTGTGACCTTTAACTGTATATAGTTGAAAATCTTTTTGCGCACGTGACCCCTTTCTGTCAAAATTTTTATATCTTCCTATCGCTGTCAAACATTTCTCGATAACATCTATCGAATCGAAATCGCTATAGAACATTTTTCTCTAAACAAAGCCTGTCGAACATTCTTGACTAAAAAGAAAAACACACGACTGGCGTGCCATTTCTTTCGTGGAACTTTTTGCAAGTACGATTTAAGTTAAAAAATTAAATTATGATTTTTTTCTCAACTCAGCTGTTTTATTCTCTTCCGTCGACCGGTTTAGTGTGCGCGGCGGCTGTCTTATGGGTTGAAAGACTTCTTTGTCACCGGCCAGCAATAAATCCCCTCATTTGTAGACGAGCAAGGTCTTTGCTCTTACATGTCTCCAGGGCTTGCTCGGAGCACACCTCTTTTGATTTTTATTTCCACTCGAGCAAATCTTTAAAAATTTTATGGCCTTCGATTACTGCTCCGAACTTATCTTGAGTCCGTCTCTTGCAATTTAACCTTTAACTGCGTCTGATGCTGGTGAAAAAGTATCAGTTCGTGATTACTTCCGATGAGTTTCGATATTTTGTTGTTTATAATCTTATGATAGAGTCATAAAATCTTATAAAATTGTCTTATCTTAAGAAATAAAGTATTAATGATAAGCGAATAAAATTATGAGAGTAAAAGTGCTGTGTGGTGTTTTTCACGTGAAGATCAGCTGAAGAAGAATGTTGCAAGTTCCAAGCATGACCACTGTTTGATAGAGTAAAATGATCTCTTTTAAATAAAAAATTTTCAGTCTAGTTCAACGTACAAAAAGTCTGTCTTTGAGGAAAGATCTAATATGGAACGGTCTATTTTGCTGATCTTTTGTAGTGGCATAAAGACCGGTTTTAATGTCTTTGATTAAATTTTTTAAAAGGCAGATTGATTTCCTTAGCAATATATTAAAATGGAGCAATTGAAGAAAATTTCGATATGGAAACTATATTTAATGCATTACAAAAAAATTTGTTTTCTGAAATAATATATGTGCAATAATATATTTATGCGCAAGCTAATAGATCTTTATTTAGCAGCGTCGCTTTGCGTGACCAATTTTTCAGAGCGCACACGTAGTGTTACTGCATATTCTTTATCCATTTTAGGGGGTGGGATGAGGGATGGAGAATCTCCGCAGAAACATGTTTTACTTATCAGTAGCAACAGTCCGTTTTCTCAAACTTTTCGGAATGTTTCTGTCAATATAAATGTTATTTCACGTGTCATCATAAATAAAAAAGTCATGATACATACTTAAGCTATGTTACTTAACATTGGAATAAAATGGTTAGTAAATAATTTGTTTCTTCTTTAATCAATGGGATTTTATTACTTGCCGTTTTATATTGCAATGGTTTTGAAGGGGGAAAAAAGGACCTTTCCCTACTTACTCAGAATACAAGAAAAAGAAAAGAAAAGGAAAAAAAAAAAAAAACCCAGATGAAATAGTTTTACTCTGTTTAAATCATTTTGTTGCTTAAAGAGAAAGACATAGTGGTCAAAATCGGCAGATTTTTTCGATTTTATGCCTTATGGTTGATCTAGTTTGGCGGTACAATAGGGTCCCAGTTATCCGACAAAACGGGTATTGCCAATGTCGAATAAGAGGGAAAGAAAAAGAAGGAACACTTTTTATTCAAAATACTCTATACCACGTATGAGTATCTTTCATGATGTGTTGTATTTCAATATAAAAAGAGTAGTTATATAACCAGCAAGCTAATAATCTAGAACTATAATAATAAAAAAGAGAAAGCAATTATAAAATTAAAATGAATCTATATTTATATTTTTTATATACATTTTTTTTTCGAAGTTTGTGATCGTAAGTTGCCTCCCTGCAGATTGATGTTCTATAGCTTCTATATCACTCCTTCTCATGAAAAGCATCACATTCCTACTTGAGGCTTCATCGTGCAGTTCAGGTTAATTCATAAGGTTATTTGATTAGTCTCTATTCCATCCTAACGTGTAATTTTAACATCAGTGACCTCACTTGGGTATTCTACAAGCTCGTCGTCTCTGTCGTTGTTTATAAGTTGAACTATTCCATCCTTCAGTACTTTCCCATTCATGAAAAAATTCCACCGAAGCTCCACATCCAAGAATTTGCAACTGCAGGGGAAAAAATGGAATTATCACTGGAGTTTTTCTCCGATTAAAACTCAAAAACAGGCAAAAAAATTACCAAAACTTAACAGCGATATTCACTACTACACCGGTCTAATCTCCATGGGGTATCTGACAACGCTAATGCTAGGCTAGCCGGATTTCACGTGTCTCACTGACCTTAACGCGCACAAATAGCGAAACAAACACTCGACTTAAAATCGACCAACCTAACGCTGGTGAAATCTGCATTGATAAATTTTTCGATTTAAGGTATCGCAATCTCCGCCAAAATGGAATGATGCTTTTTAGTTTATTGAGACTGGGATGAATTGGAAGTCTAGTAATTCGTGAAGTCATATAGGATCAGTGACAAAATATGGAGTATTTCTTATTGTTACTGAGGTAATCCTAAAAAAGCATTAGGTAATTTTACGATAAACATAATTGCATCTTCAAACCCATCTCCGTCCTCCTGAAAGCATGTGACAAAACTTTTTAACATTGCTGGCTAATTCCATTATTCATGATGGCTTTTACAATATTTATTAATAAAATATATTTTCATTAGAAAATACACATAGAATATTTCCTTGCATTCGTTGCTTTCTATAAAACATTAAAATGATTGATAATTTTTTTTGAAATTCCGACTCAGAAAAGTCACTCTTGTTTGAATTCAGGTATAGTATAAGGAATTTTGGTGAGAAGAGTATAATATATTTACTTCAATACCTTTTGTACAGGATTGGCCATTCTTGGGGTTCTTTAAAAAGAATTCTGATGTATAGTTCTTTTTTTTTTTGCAAAACATTCTTTATAGTTATTAGAATTTTATCAATATGTCTCAATGTTGTATTTCGTACATCTACTGAAATTAAGAGAAAGGCATACTGCTATGTATAAATATGTTATAACGTTGGCATAAATGTTTATTTTTTTTTATGTGTGTAGTAAGAATATAAATGTATTTCCTAACCGCTTTCGTGTTATAATTAGAGTAGCAATAAGAAATGTAGAATAGCATTCGGAATATTTTGAGAAGAAATGAATAGCCGTGTTTAGTGTGAAGGACGAATATAATCTCAACTACGTAGGTAAGGAAAACATCGTGCATTTGTGATTTTAGGGGCTTTACACAGCTATTACAGCAGAACATCTCTTATTATCATTATTTATTTATTTTTTTGCTTTCGTTGATGGCAAACGAACTCGTGATCAAAGTGACGAAAGAATCTCCAATGGGTCGCCACGCTGGAATGCTTTATTTCTTCCAATGGTCAGTCACGTTTTAAGGCGGCTTGCTTCTTACGAAAAAGCAGGTGCAATAATCAATTTCCAACTGGTGCCTCCAGCAGGGTAAACGGTCAAATCGGTGATATACGAATAGAAGATTTATATACGTATATGTGATAAATTCAATTTATCCTTGCTTTTAAAATTATCCTTCTCAAGCACTTCTACTTCAAGTGAAAGATAAAGGCACTTCTACTTCAATTGAAAGGTAAAGGTACTTTTACTTCAATTGAAAGATAAAGGCACTTATACTTCAATTGAAAGATAA
>BGPR01026193.1:0-21709 GCA_013235015.1 Araneus ventricosus | reverse complement strand
CGTGAATTCTATGTACTTAATTGTTGTAGATGCTCAATATAAGTGGCTTGAAGTTATTTCCAATGAGTATTATCACTAGTGGAAAAACAATCGAAATATTAAGATCGCTCTTTTTTAGGTATGATTTACCCAAAACTTTAGTTTCGGATAATGGTAGATCCTTTATATCTAATGACTTCCAAACATTTTTAAAGAACAATGGCATTTATCATATTAAAACAAGTACGTACTTTTCAAGTTCTAAAGTAAAAGCTGAAAGATTTGTTCAAACATTTAAAGATGGTATGTGTCAAGCTAAAAATTGATTTTGGTAGTAGAGACCATAAATTGCAGAATTCTTTATTGCAGTATCGTAAAAAAACACTTTCTACCACCCACCAATCTCCAGCTATGATGATTTTAGGTCGTGATAATCGTACACGTCTAGATTTATTACGACCAAATGGAACACCAAATGAAAAAGCGTCAAATTCCCCAGTGCGTCAATTTGACGTCGGAGATATAGTAGCCATACGTGACTTTTCAAATACAGCTGAGATATGGTTATTCTGTACAGTTCTATGAAAAGTAGAACGGTTTAATTATCAAGAAGAAGTTGCTAACAAAATTCGTAGTAGGCATATTGATCAAATGAGATCCGTAGGAAGTAATATCCCGTTGAGCTCGCCAGACCTTGAATTAAGTTTTCCAAGTGTTCCAGAGGTATCGTCTACTCCTACTTCAGAGAAAGAGTTACCTCTAGTTTATCCTGCTCCTATTGACGAAGTAGAACGTACACCACGTCCAACAGAACCTACACCCACTGCAATGATTCCTGAACAGAGATCCGAATCATTGACCGTGCATCCAAATACAACAGAAAGTGTGCCTACAGCTGTCCCTCTTCGTCGAAGCACTAAAATAAGAAAAGCACCTGATAGACTAATGTTGTGACTGTGTTTAAATTCGTGTTCCATTAATTAATTTTTTAACGAAGGAAGGAATGGTAGATCCTTGTTAAATATTTATGTTAATCAGTACAGCTTAACTGATCCTTAACCGCTAAAAATTGAATATAAATATGAGCGTATCTGAACTGTGTGTGCAACTGACAAATAAAGTCTGGATTCGAAACCTAGCTCTCTTTATCGGCGCTCTGAACACAACATGTATTATTTGTGTTCTTTTATCAAGTTGCATAATTTGAATAACTTAAATATTTTTGTTCGTCATTTTTATCATTTTGAATCCTCTAAATCAAGACCCCACCATCCATACTAAGCATAAAATCTTTTCTATAGTTTAAATGAGATTTCATAATCAATCGGAATGAAACGTTTCATATTTAAAAAGTATTTATTAAGTAATTATTTTCGTAAATGCATATTGTATTAATAAACTGCATATTTAATTAAATTCATTTAACAATATTTCCCAGTAGAAGAATAAATATGAAATCAATTGATCTTTTACTGAATTATGGGGCGACATTCAGCAATGAACTAAATAAAATCGAGAATATTCCTTCTAACCTAAGTATTATCGAACAATCCTTATCATTGCTTAATGGCTTTATTTGAGGACTCGAAATATCATTTCTAACAATGCAAAAATAAGTGGCATCAATTGCTCTTTAAGGTCTGACTGGAAAGCATAGTCGAATTTTATTTAGTGTCAGCGTTGAAAATTTCAGTTATTTGTCACGTAGACGCACTGCAAAATAAATCGAAAGCACTCAATACAGTTGTTTCGTCTGATTCTGTATAATACAAATATTTCTTCGAATTTATATATGATGCTCTAGTGTTAGTAGAAAGGATTTGCGAAAGCTATTTCTGTAACTACCCGGAAAATATCAATTTTGCGATAAAGTGTAAATTTATCGCTTTTGAAAAATTCAATACTGCGCCTTATCTCATATTTGAAGTTTTAATTCTTTATTTCATTATTGAAATCTGAAGGAGAATCCTATAATATAATATTTTATTTTGAATCCAATATATTTTAAAATGTATTGTAGACGCACTCAAAACCTATGATGTCATTTTAGGTGATATTGTTTTCATTAATTGTGATGAAACATGGGAATATTTTGCTTTTTTTAAGTTCGAATATAGTTTTTTAATTGCTTGACATTTTATCTTAAAATAATAAAACGGACATAATTTACCTGACGTGCATCTTCAGTTACAAGAAAAAAAGCTGATCATTTGCATCGATTAAACTACTGTTTATATTCAACAATCTTCTGGAATTTCTAAATTCGAAAGAGATTTTTATTCCGAGAGGCTTTCAAATTTTAATATTATTACTCCGTTAGCGGTCATTTATTTTAATCTGATAGTTTTAAGGAATGAAAAATTAGTTTCTGAAGTTAATAATCAGATTTTTTTTTGTTTTAAGAGGATATACATATAAACATGAATTGTCTGCTTCTGAACTGAACATGAGATTTGGAGAAAGCCATTTTCAGCCCCTCAGATGGATAAAATTCGAATTCCAGCTTAAATTTCGACTTATTTCGATTGTGAGTGTACTTTGCAATTCATACTTTAAGACAGTGTATTCAGATTTATTATAAAGCTTTTATTAGTTTGGATTACTCTCCTCTAATTTTTTATAACCTCTGAAAATGACAAATTTTTCAGATGACTAATGTGAAAAAACGATTTAAGAGAACACAGAATTATTGTTATTGAATGAGTTTCTTGCGGTTATTATAGATATTATAGTTACAGAGGTATATGTTCAATGAAAAACGTCTTATGTAAACTAATTTATAATCCTAGATGTTCTTTAAACCAATTCAATTTATAATAGCGTATACTACATAAAGTTTTTCTTATTTTCCTTTGCAGCTCAATTTTACACTAATTTCACTTTTTCTGATGGGCTGGCAAATAAGCATACACTATTAGACCATTAGGATTTATTTTCTCGTACGACTTTCAAAATACTTCCTTTCTAATCAAACTTTACATTGCATTACTCCTTAATCTTTTTGTATCGGTCATTCTTTGAGGGATAAGATGCTTGCAAATTCGAAAAGACAAGTACAGAGACAAAATTAGCATTAGCTGATCACGAAACGACTGAAATATCAATGAAAACGGAAGAATATAAATATTATTTGATCTGTTATAGGGAATGTGTTAACATCTTAAAATAAAACATTTCAAATTGCTTCATGAGATGATATTATTGTATATCAATCAAACGCTTGTGGGTAGAAATTGATATACAAATGATAAAGGAAATAAATGTTCCGAAACGGTCGATAACCGCCCAGCAATGAGTAAACCAAATGCGTACGTTAAGTAATTCCATTGAAGTTCGCGAACTCTCAAGCTGTCTGCTCGATTAATACAAACTTTTTTTGACTGATACACATTGTTTGCTGTCTTTAGAGCTATTTTGGTATTCCTGACATTCCTAATCTGATAACGTAGGAAGGAAAAGTTGGATGCATTTGTTCGATTATTCGATTACCCCTTTCGTAATCTTTGGTGCTGAAGAAGAACTTCTGACTACTAATTCCTTTGATCCTTCGTTAGGCTTACCTCTTAAATTGGATTTCCCCAACCTTTGAAAGCCAGGATTTAACAGCTGAAATGAGGGAAAAACTCATTTGGAATGTAAGACATCATTTGGGTTTGGGAACTTTTGTTCGATATTTTGTGAGAGAGTTTTAGATGTTTCGCTTTATAATTCTTCTCACTTTATTTAATTTTTTCATTCTATAAAACATGTGTTTTGATTAATTTTAAAGAATGGCAAATCACGTTTATAACTCTTTTCTATTGATTAACTATAAATATACATGGGTTTCATTAGTATTAAAAAATGGGGGAAATTGAAGTTCATCTTCTTCAAAAATTAAAGGTTGGGCCAAGAAGATCGTGGACATAGTTATTTTCATTAATATAGAAACACATATGGTACTTATACACTCCATTTTTGTTGTATCGATGTCGAAAACGGCATCGGAAGAAGAATCTGAATCATGAAGTGAAATCACGCTACAGAAAATATTTTATTGTCTCTACAATTTTGTAGACTACAAAAAGCCAATTTTGAAAGTTCCATTAAGTTTACACACATTCGGTTTTAATTTGTGTTACGCATTCAACACTTCTAATTTCTTCAGAAGGTAATTCATAGTATCTTAATATATGAACAGAACTTCTTTCTTGCTTCCATTTCTCTGCTGCAATTTTTTTATAGTAAACAAATGTCGGGTTCATAAATGCGCAAAATTTATATATAATACACTTAATGTAGATAATAACACAACTACGTTACTTAAATTAATAAAGTATAATAATATAGAAGAATGTTTTGTGATAGTCGCTTCATGTTAGTAGTGGCTCAACTGACCTCGCAGTCGGGGCAGGTCGTGCCAAGCGACTTGGTGTCAGTTTGAGGTTTTAAATCAATAGTGTAGTTAATATATTAAAATTTTACTATGGCGAATTATTTCTGAAGGTTCACTAATATTGTCAGCTTAAAAAAATTAAGAAATTTGAATTCCATTTTTGAAAAAACAAAAAAGAACAAAAAACTTCTCAACTAGCCTCGATCTACCCTGCATGCTAAGTAAATCATCTAAATATGGAATTTATGTGTTAGAAAATCTTTATTATTTCAAAAGACACGGATTTATGCTTAAAAAAGAAACAGGGGGAAAGCCGGAAAAAATTCAAGGCGCGTGAATTAGAAGTGATGTAATTTGTGAACTTAGAAAATACACTGTTACATGCAATAACTTCTCCACTTTCTACAACCTGGGTGAACTTCTTCGATTACGAAACGGATATGATACGAAAATGATAAACCAGAACTTCCTAAGCAAATGACAAATACAGAGTTTTTAGGGTGTAGAGAGCTCAAACATTTACTTTACAGTTGATTGTGGTGAACTACATTCCAGAAAAGAACAAGAACGTCATTCTTATGAGCACATTTCATCACGATAAATTAATTAGTAACATATCAGACAAAACGCTAGGTATGACATTAGATTACAAAGCCGATAAAGGACCTGTGGACACTATGGCCAATTTTTGAATACATGCACTTTTAAAGGAAAACGAATCTCTGGTATATGAATATATTTTATAATAAGTCGTATAGCCCTGGAAATTAATACACTTCAAATGGAAGGAAAATAAATTGATGAATACTATAGCTAATTTTAGAAAAACTAGGTAAATAATAAATTGCATCATATATTCAGACAAGACAATATCTTCCGATAAATGAAGAGTCGCGTAATATAGCGGAAAGAATACAGGGTCTGAAACAAAATGATTTATCATCAACATCCATTGATAATTTACATTTGAGCAATAAACATGCCCGCTGCAGGTTCTGTCAATCAAGCAATGATGATAAAACAAATACATTGTGCAAGCATTGTAAAAAAACATATCTGCAGGTAACATTATTGTCCAAATCGCAAATGAAAATGAAGTAAGATTTTAAAAAATTATAGTTATTTTTTATATTACATACATATGCTTATATTTACAAATTTGTTGTATTATTTTTCAACTATATCAAGTTTTTTATATTAAAACCAAACTTAGTTATTTCTAAACATTTTTTTGTTCTGATTTATCTCGAAACATTTTATTGTTTCCTGCAGTTAGGATTTAGTGTCCGGGTCATACTGATCCGAAAGCACATAGTAAATGTGAGTAGAACAGAAGAGTTGAAAGTATTATGTGGTTATCTAAGATTCAGTCCCTGCACTAGGTAAGAAATGGTAAAGTAATTACGTTCGAAATCAAAACCAAATTCTTAAGATATTTTTATTTTCAGAAAAAAACTGATTTTAATGCACCAAATAACGTTAACATCGATAATACTCTAGATACTGAACAATTATTTCTCATAGACCAATGATATGCATACAGTCGGCATGCAAACTTCAGTCTTATCTGTTATTAATATTGACAATGGTGCCAATTAGAAAGCACTTAAATGTTTGCATCTCGCATAAAATACATCTTGCATGAATTATATTAGTTCTATGGGTGTGCTGGAATATTTATTCTTATGAAAGTATGAAAGCCAATTATTAATATGATGTAAGTTATATTTTAATAGTGAAGTAGGATTTGGCATAAACTGTACTTCTGGACTTGGAAATAATTAGAACATTACATATGTATCGAAAAATATATAATTCTATATTCTTGAACTTACCAAGTAAAATGAGGGTCTGAAATTAAATCTCTTTTGTTACATCAAAACCTCAATATTGTTTGAAACTGTTGGCGAACGCAAGTAATCATAGATCAAAACGTTGACAGAAAACCTGAAGACACATGTTTAAATAGAGATAGGAAAGCGAATTGCCTATTTATAATTTTTTAGAACGTAGCTGCTATCTAAACGTTGTATGAACTCCTCTGAAGATTCAGCAACAAATTCTTTGATATGCGAATAATATAGCTAGTTGCCCATTATTCAAAAAAGAATCGGTATCGACTTCACAGTAATATTCTGATGGGGTGTGCATTGCTGAAGATTTACAGTAGCAATATCTGCGAAAGCATTTTGAACTCGCTTCTATATTTCATAGCGAGAAACCTACTGACGAAGCGCTAGAAAGAGACTATTCCATAAGAGAACTGAATTTAAGTAAGAAATATCGGTTAGCCCATAAAATTATTCCTCATGGATCTGCTGTAAACTTAGCCATATTTTATTTCCCTATTTCCTAACTACATAGAATAAATATACTGCGGATTTTAAGGTAAGCAAAGATTTCTTTGATGAAAGTGTATGAGAGCAGAGAAGTTAGGAATAAATAGCACTATCGAATGATTTCCCATAGGCAACTTGAGCCTCTATATTTCGTCATATATTTGCTTTCAAAGTTAATCATATCCTGGTACATATTTTCCCTTTAATATGATTCATATGGAAACATATTTTGATTCTGTGGATATTTAGTGCTGGAATTAGAAATTTGTTTCTGCAATTCGTAACCATAATTTTAAGATATCTATTTATTTCTGAATCTCAGAATTAAAATTTTATTTCTTCCGAATGTTTCTTAATTTGGAAAGCTTATGAATTAAAAAATATCTATACATATTTTCCAAAGAAAATAAAAGCTGCATAAAAACAATTTCTTAGAAACAAGTACATGTGCTTATATTTTGTTTAAATAAGTATTTTATCTCTTTTCCTTGTTGGAACGAATATTAAATAAAAAAATTTTAGAGCATAATAACAAATCTATTTGATTTCAAGATTTATAAATACGGCAATTAGGTGATAAATTTTATTTATCACCTCTCAGAGCTTCCGATGACAAATAAATTTCACTAATTTTGCTCCTTATAAATTTAATTATGTTCCATCTCAATTCTTTGCGTTATAAATCAATTTTTTAATTACTAAGCAGAACAGGATATTCAAAATATTTTTGTTTGAAACATTATAAGGAATGTTTACCTAATATTTACTGCAGACTAGTGTTCCTTAAACATCGATAGTGCAGTCGATAATTTTCCCAAACTGTTGATTGACGTATCGATAATATCGATAGTTTTCTTCCCGGCGATACTATTGATAGGTGTTCTTCCAGTCGCTAATTTTGAGACTATCGATAGTATAGTTAGTAAAACTACCGACTGAAAATGCGCCTATCGATAGTGTCGCCCGGGAGAAAACTATCGATAGTTTTGAGAAAGTCGATACTATGGATTGTTTCAGGCTATAGTTCTGAAACCCGATATTATTGACTTGGTTTTGATAGTATGTATAGTCTATCGACGTTTAAGGAACACTACAGCACATGGTACTTTATTTCCTCAGGTAATTAAACATATGATTATACATAGTAGTGAAATTATATTCTTCTTTGCAGTACACTGCTTAATAGTTAAATATTGATAAACTTAAAATAAGTTGTATCTATCTGAAATAGTACCTTTGTTTAAAAGTTTTATGTTTCCTTGGAGAAGTTGAGATATTTCCTCATTATGGATAAAGAAATTTGAAAAAATTTCTTGCTACATAAAAAATGTGAATTTACTCCATACATTCTTCCATTAAATTTCGCTGAAAGAATTTGATTAACCAGTCTATTTTACTTTATAAATCTTACTTTAAACGCTTAGAATCTGTTCTTAATTATTATAGCTAAGGATTACAAAATAATGTTCCATCATGTTACAATGTATTTTAAGTCGTATCATTAAGTTCCAAATTAACTACAATTTAAACTTAATCGCAAGACATTATCTATTTTTATTTTAAACAATTCAAATGAATAAATATCGCAACCGCAATTATTGAGCAATTCATGACAAAAGTAAAGCTATTTTTTCGTAGTTAAATATACACTAAAATTAAAAGTGAATAAATAACCATTTAAAAGTTAAGGAGTTTTAACTATGAATGAAAAAGGATAATATATCTTCTAATTATAATAATTATATTCATAATTATTTGTACATTTTTGTAACTATACCTTCCATAATAAAGAATAAAAAGACACAATGTCTCTTGTATTCTGACGTATTTATCACATCTTTTATGACTTCAATCAGGATTTAAGCCAATCCGAAAAACATTTTAGAATCATTCTAATGCATTCAAACATTAGAGAATGCTACGAAATCATGACTTATAGGATTGCAAATTTTAGTTCAACTCAAAAGACCAAAATGAAACGATTATTTTACATTTTTAGAATCATGATTTTTAAACGTATTTCCCTATCCTGATTTACCTTTAAAACATCTGAATAATTCTCGAAATCAAGTTTCTCCAAAACATTGCTGTACGCGTAGCCGAATTCCCTCTGCAGTGTTTGCCCGGACGATGCCTCAAACAATTCCGTTAATTATCACAAGGCCCGAAGCGCACGTTTCCCGTGTTAAAGTTTATAAGCTTACGGAAGCGAATTGACGTTTCCATATTTGCCTTCAAAGCTCAATGCTATTAGGCGATGATGTCTAATGGCCGTTTATACGGGCTTTGTTGATGGAACCAGAGGCTCTTAGAACATGGATTTCTGTGTTTATCACCACATGTAGAATAAACTCAAAATACACCCTATAGAAACCATAATGCATCAGTTGTGTGAGTTTACTTCAAATTGTTGCATTGGGAGATTTAATGGTCCGGGAAATATCGATTAGTGTAGAAAAGATATTCAGCAGAAATTTCTATATCGCCTGTTTTTATATGGATGATATTAATTTATACTGTTATGATAGAGAGAGTAATAAATGATTCAATAGTTGATTGTTGAAACAACATGACTAATTTTTTTCGAATTAGCTTGTAATTTTTTTCACATTCTAAAGGAATATTTACATAATGATTGAAGAAATGGCAATATTCAAGAAAAGTCACATTATGGGTAAGCAACACCTAACAGATAAAAAACAATTCTTTGGTTTAAAAATTTATCGGTTTCTTTAAAGCTCCTAGCATTTTGATATTATTGACTCATGCGGTGTCCGCAATCACCGAGTCAATTAAAATGTTTTCAGTAAGTATTTATGATTCATTATACAAATGTCCATAATATTAAATTATTCAATTAGCACCATTTTCTAATTATTCCTTTTTAATATAATATTTGCATAGAAAAAAATGTCGATCCTGCAAAAAATGATTTAATATTCTTTCGCAGTTTTTGAAGCAGTATAGCAATATACTTACTGCTTTATATCTTTAATTATCAAACTAAACCTAAAGTTCAGTAAAAGACTTAAGGATTTAAAATTATTATCTTGAAAAATTGATTTTGCCTGGATGCACTTCGATATGGATGACCAGCTTTTAAAGTATCTACCAAATGTTAAAAAAATTGCAATAAATTGAATATTTGTGAAAATAATTTCTCTGCAATATTGTAAATCTCATTCTGATAATTAAAATAGTTGAAAACTCATAGAAAAATATTAAATGTTTGATATCATCTCTGATATCTTGTATATGAAATCTAAATTCGAATAATATTACTCACTTTTCTTTACTCAATACGTATATCATAAATTTACCTTTAAATCACTTTCTGAATCGTCATCAAGATGTTAGAAAACTTATTCTTTAATTCATTTACCGTTCTCTAAGATCACTTTCATTTATGTTTTCAGCGGCAAGACACTGGTAATGAAATTGCAAAACAAATAGACTGTGTTTGACATATTGTGAGCTTCATCGCAGAGAACATAGCGTAAATACATTTTTTAAAATAAATGGTTTGGCAAACATAACTTATTTTTATTCTTGAGATGGTATATAAAAAGATACTTTGCTCAAAGGACATATAAAGTCAGAATTCGTGCACAGAGTTATTTTATTTAAAAAGTAATTTGTCGCTTTTTCTTCTATATTTCATTAAGAATTTTAGAGACTTCAAGTATAAAATTACGTTTTTTTTAATTCTAAAGTATTATGAATACTAACGCACATTGGAGGGAATAAAATAAATGTTGAAAAATGGTTGGCACTTTGGCAAGGGAAGGAAATATTCCTGTGCTCTTGATTATAAAATAATAAGATCTCTACATATTTATCATCGTATTTTTGCTATTTTGTTATTTATCGTATCAGTTTTCCTAAATGTGATTCTCTAACTTTTCATATATTGTCAATGACTCATCGGTTATGTTAATCAAAGCTTTAGTTATTCAGAGTGTTTTGAAAAATAAAAGTCAGAACTTCTTGGTGAAAAAGCAGTTATTGATTGTATTAAAGTCATCCATACTTCTGATAGGATATTTTACGTGTATAAATATGTATTCTAACTCACCAAATTGAAATGGTTTATCTTTTAAGGTGATTAAAACTATTGTATGTGAAGAATTTTATAAAAGTTTCAAGAAATATTGTAAAATTGATTCAAGAAAAAAAACACATATTTATATAATTGATAAACAACATTCTGTTATTTAGCGTTAGTCTTGCTGTTCTAAAATGTATCATAAAACGGCAGAATCAATATTCTTTAAATTCCAAACCCTTCAGCTTGTTTAATAGGTATAATCTCACAATTAAGTATATCTTGTTTTTTTTTTTAAATATTATGTCATAAATTATTATTTATTTTCTTTACTTCGAACCAATTTTTTATATTTTGTAAACAGGAAATTTAAGATATTTAAAAAATAACTTACGAAAATTTGTTGGTAGTCGCAATGATTGTTTGTGCGTTTTGTGTCCTATTTATGTGTAAAATATGAAACAAGGTATTGCATTCAGTAATTCATTAGGTTGCTCTATTGTTGATACAAATATGCAACCAAATTTTTGATGATAACAAACCGATGTTCGTCAAAGTTGTTCTCCAGTAGTAATGATTAAATTCTTTACAATCGTTGGGCTTTTCACACTGTATTTCAGAGGTTTCTATTATTAAAATAATTAAGGGTGAGACTTCTACTTTTAGTGCTGTTAATAAATTTTCTTTGCCTCATAAAAACGTAATAAATTGCTTTTTTAAAAAAGTCCTGCAGTCACTAAATGTAGTTTTCTTTATGGAAAATATTTTAACTCGTGTTCATTTGATTTCCTAAGAAATGTTAAAAGAAATAGTTTTTCATAAATTTAATTTAGCAAGCAAAATAGCATACATAATTTCCATTTCTTTTTTGATTCAATACTAGTAAAAAAATAATTATATTTATTTCATGATTTGGCTAGAGTTTTCTAAATTATTTCAGATAATGGATATCAGCCATGGAGAAAATGGTTTTCCTCTCGTAAAAAAAAATCGATATTCTGCATTGCATTTGGAGAAAAGAAATACAATCAATTTAAAACCTTTCTGTGCACATATATCTATACATAATGCTATTTGGTATAAGACATGATATATATCTGTTCATTATTCAGAACAATTTCAATTGAATTTCATTTTATCTGAGTGAAAATTAAAAATTAAAGAGAAGTCGATATATATTTTCAAAATTTCATATTATCATAATGAAAATGACATTTTATTCTTTTATATAGCATATCACATTCTGAGTTGCATTTTCTCAATTTAAATATGATACATAAGGATTGACTAAATATTTTCTTTTTTTATTAGTTAGATATATTTTTATCCCTTTTCCTGAGCAGTTTTGTTTTTGTGTCTCAGTTTTTAAAACTTCTTACAGCAATGACCACTTCTGTTTTAAGAAATGCATGTAAGTTTGGAAAAGTATTGCAATATTTAAAATTTTTACATAAATTGTTCAGTTTCTACTTCTTCAAAAACTAACAATTCAAAATACAATTCAGACATATTTTTGGGGGGTTTTGTATGACACATAAGCACTACAGGATGCATAGTGTTTAATGACAATATTCTACATATTTTTTTCCTAGACAAATGCAGAATAGCAGAAACGAAACGGTATAACATTAATAAAATCCAAAACTGATTTTAAGTATATTATCTTTTATGTTTTGATTTTTTTTATATTCGCAAAATGCCATTTTTTAAAATTTTATTTTACAACAAATATCAATACTGTTTCTAAGGGAACACTTAAAAACACTTGAAAATAATTATTTCCGCCAACTGACTACTTTTATTTAATATTTAAAACCGATATGATAGGTCTGTTATCATTTTAAAGCGTTTTTGTTCAAATTTTTAGGAGAAAGCATATAAGCATATCAACTCCAATAGAGCAAGTAACGTATTACTGAAGGTAAATAATAAAGTTATTTACCTTCGAAATAGTAAGAGTTGAAAAGGATGAAATTCCATTCTTCTTCAAATATAGGCTTCTTAGTTACTGTACCTACTATGAATTTTTCTTCAAAAATTATTACTTTATGGAAATGGCATCTTTCAAATTTTCTAAAGGAATAATGGGGAGAACGCTTTTAGAGAAGAGGTGTCAAACAGCCATGGTCATTTTACCACAAAGCAGCAAATAAATATTAGTACCCTCTGTAACACTAAGGCGCAAAATTCTAGGCAAGTCAATCTCTCTTTATTTTTGACTTGGGAAAAGTTGTATCATAGACATTCTAGGACCTCCATTGAAATGTTTAATACTGATTTAAAGAATATGAAATCAAAAATGAATAAAAGCGTGGCATTCCTACATCATATTTAAAAGCTAACATATTATACAACGACATTCAAAAGAACTGTTTTGAAAGTGTGAAATTATCAACGGGGGAACAACTGGATACAGTTTATCAAGACAAGCCAATATTTTACACAATGCACAGAACAAGGACTTTTTTAAATGTCAAGTTCACTATTGTAAACTTCAATGGATTTTATTTGCTATACAAAAATGCATCAAAAGTACCAATAAATTGATAATAGAATATCTGTAATGCAAATTCATTTAGAAAAATGCAGCATTAGAATGTTTCCTCAAATTCGAATTCTGGAGATGGTTTCCCATTTCAGAACAACTCTCAGCTATGGAAATGTGAAATTCTATCCTTCCGGAAAAATTTTTCACTTAGAAGATATTCTTACCTAAAGAAATTCGGTTAGTTAATATTAAGAAATAGATACTATTTGAGTTTCTTTTTTCTCCGAAAAAAGAAAGAATTCGTTGAGGTTTTGCCGTGGGAAAGGAAATTTGTATTTAATAAATGCAAGATTCTAAATACTATAAATCCAAAAGTGAGTCCCTTTTTCATATGTTTGATAAGTTCTTTTGAAACATTCCCGCAGCAAATTCAATGCAATGTGATTAGAATTTCAGAAGAAAATTAGCTGATTTTTCTTTTCAAATTTTAATCGCATTGCATTGGCATAAATTCAAAATCCTTGCTTTTCAAAATCGCTGAATCTCCTTTAAATCGATATAACAAGGATTAAAAAAATCATCAAATGGAGTAATTTAATACTATTATTCCTTATAGGAAAAATGAAGAAATCGTCAAAATGAGCCGCATACTCTGAAATTGAACTACTGCTTCTTACATACTCATGTAAAGCCAATTTCTTATGTTGAGAAATCAAGATTTTAATCAATTATGTATGTTCAAAATGTTTGGAATTTTTGCATTTCTTACGCAATACAGAAGTCAGAGTACTTTAGATACAGTTTTTGAACCCATCCTCTAAATTCTATTACGATTTTTAGAAAGAATTCTGTACAACAATGAAAACAATTTTAAATTTTAAAAAAAGTCTAAAACTGCCTGAAAATTGGCAGGGAAAGAAATGAATTTTACATGATAATTCAAGCAATGAAAAAATTTTATATTTTAAATGCATGATTACCCATGTTCCTTTCTCTTATTACTTCTCAAAGTGCGTTCAAAACATCGATGTTATTTTTTCTTATTGCCCTCTGTGAAGGTCATATTCTTTATTGCTCTGGTTTTTTTAATAATATATTTTAAATTCCTTACTACTTTATAATTATATAAATTTACCTTACGTTCTTTGTATTTTCAAGAGCATTTACTAATGAATAAATTGATTTATCTAATTTAAAGCATGCATGTTTACATTTTTTAATAAGTGTTTTGAACTAACCACAAGTACTAATATTTGCAATTATAGTTTCTAAAGAAAGAAGGTATTTTGAGGGAATTTAACTAACTAACGACTATAAATCAATTCTGCTCCCATTTTACAAATTCTTCTGCCTTGAATAATTAAATAAACCAAGCAAGCATGAAATATTTTGAAATAATCCAACGACCAGGAATACTTTTAAAGCCGTAGCAATAAAAAACCTTTATAGGAATACTCGAGAAATAAAGTAGCAAATCTTTTTCAATTCAATGAACTCACTTATTGGATGCATTAGACGAATTTAATAAGAATAATTTTCTTTGGCCTTCGACTTTCAGGGTTCTTTAACATGGAATGGCACAAAATTCAATCGTATTTAATCATCTCTGAAATGCTTCCCAAATTATTTTGGGATTAATGAGAGAGCGCAATTAAATCCATTTAGAGAAAAAAATTAAAATAAATCCTCCAAGAAGATAGTAGATTATTTTGATTCATCTACATAAAAGTTGATAAAAAACATAATTGCTCGGAACGTCGTGTGTGTTTTTTTATTCTTAACTTCTTCTTAGCCTTTTAATTGTTATTATTTTCTGCGAGTAATTACCCTAGCGTTGAATTTAAAACTGCTTTCTAATTTCACTTTAGAGTCAGTGCGGGTGAGGTTTCTAATAAGAAACGTTACTCTGGATGAAAATGACTTTTTTAATGAGTTTTAAGATGATATTTTGAGTTTAATGCGTTGTAATGAGAGTATTTTTTTAACAAACCTTTTTTCTTGAAGCATCATTCTTTATTTCTTTAGTTTTTCTGCACATTTACTCTCATTCTTTGGCGTAAACTTCCTCCATAAACGCCCAAAGGAAAAAGAAGAGAAATGAGAAATATTATTTCTTTCATTTGATTTTTCTTTCTCTGCTATTTGAATTGTAATTTACTTGGCGCCAGAGTTCTATTTATATTGCATTTTAAATGAACCGCTGCGTACTTCCTATTTCAGCAATGGGGGTAAAGCACTTTTGTAACATTTTTGTGCTGTTATTTTTAGATTTATTTCTCGGTTAAATGAAATTCAATCCGAAATCTTCGCAGAAAAGCTCTAGTAAAGTATGCTTCATTTGGAAAAGAAGTATTATTTTAGCAAAACTGCCTTGCTGAAATACTATGGATTATAGTTTACATCTTTTTTCAGTATTGTAATTTAAGTTTTAATAAAAACTTCGCATTAAGTAATAAAATAAGAAAGACATGAGCACCAGTTCTGTTCATTCTTTATCTGTGTGATGTTTTTAAATGTATGAAAATCTGGAAAAGAACATTGTCGTTTATCAAATTTTGCATTCAATCACACGGAATGATGAGTTTCATCTTACCAGTATATATCTAGAAATTTCTGTGCATGTGCTTCAGAATGGCATTATAGTGCTGAGATGTTGAAAGAGTGGGAGACACACTTTACTTCGAAATTTGTTCTAGGACTCCAATGAGGTTTTCGAAATAGAAATAATTCTAATCGGTTTTAGCTTCATTTTTATTAATTATTTTCACATCTAAGAACATTATAATATTTTTATAGATTTTCTTTCTTGAACGTGCGGAGGAAAGACTCATTGAAGGCGGTATCTTCGTTTGTAACATGTGATGTGCATTCATAACAGAAAGCTGAAATATTGCATGCGGTAATGATTTTAAGAGAGCATTTTTGATTTCATATTTTTATCTACTGTCAGTGAATTGCCCTGTTTGTAGTAAATACACTAAGCGATGGTAACCAAGTTGATTAACCGTTATTGTAATATGAAATAAACAAAGACGACCGTAAATCCAAAGAAAATAAATATTAAAATAAATAATGATTCAATAAAAATTGTTGTTTTTAAGATTCTAGCCCTTTAAGACCGGACATATTTTCATCTTAAATTTAAATTTTTTTTAGTTTATAGAAACCCTTGGATCCAACTGGTACTGTAAAAAATAATTTTAAAAATTTAGCATATCCCTCAAACTCAGGAGCGCACCCGTACAATCGTGCGGGTTAGGCTTTCTCTGTGTCAATGTGAACACGTACAATCATGAGAGTTAGGCATTATCTATCTAAGCTTCACCTAATTTATTTTTTCATGGTTTAATATTCATTCAATATTAATTACTCAAAGGAAAAAATAATTAGGCATCGTAATAAACAATTTATAATTTATAAGAAAAAATATATTTGTAAATAAGGAAATTACAATTTTAATGACTAATTTTTTTAAAATGAAAATATTTGAAACAAATCTTCGTTTTTGATAAAAATATATATATATCACATTTCTCATACCGAGTTTTAGAAGTGCTTTCTTCTGAAATAACAGATACTCTTGTATTTTTAGAAGGCAAATGAAACTTCACGGATCATGCAATATCTGGTTGTTCGCTTTTCATTCTTTCTTGCACAATAGAAATTGCAGCGCCTTCACGAGATGTCGGATGGCCCCCTTGAAACCCCTGCTTCTTTAGAAAATATCCCTGTATTTCCTCCGACAATGTCTATTCTGTGCAAATGCCTTTCCTATACTGATTATATTCAAGGAAGGACCACCCATCATTTCCCACGATCATTAGGACAGATGTACATACGTGATCGCTGATACTAGCGTCAGTTTTGACGGCATTTGTACCTACTTTCTTTGTCCGAACTGAAAAATTACAAACACATGTACTGACACCAAATTCTGCTTGCTTCCCCAATACTCATGTAAGGAGTATGATAGGATTTCAATGATAGAGGGAAATCCAAGTGTGGAACTTTCTGTGAGTAGTCTCCTTTGTTACGAAGCTTTCAAAAAGATCCTTCAAAATATTTTGAAAGAGCTTGTCACATTTGACAGCTGATACGGTAAAAACGACAATGCGGTTTGCGAAAGTTTCTTGAGGAATACTTAAAACCGTTGGAAGCAGTGGGTCATATTTCGTGAAACTCTCTTGGGAAAAAAGCTAAAAGCAGAAAAAATTGTTTATATGTAAAATATATCATTTTTAGGTGATAGGAAATGAACCATGAAATTTTTAAGTTAATTTTTTTCTTAATATTTGAAATTAGTTTTCCCATTTCAAGTCTTAAGGCCGTTACTTAGTGATACAGTTTAAAGAAAACATCGATTTGTGCAAAGGATCACGCGAGAAGACACTACAGAAAGGAAGTCGATTTTTGTGAGTTCAAATAAAGTCGAACCCGCACAATCTTGAGGGTAAACAAATATTACGCCTAAAGAGTAATTATATTAACTCTTAACTAACGTATTTTGTTATTTTTCATTTATTTCAACATTAAATTAACAATTGGTATCGAAGCAATTAAATATGTATTAATAATTAGCTAATTGTAACAGATAAATAATTCTAATGTTTAGCGCGAATTTTTTGCAAACAGATTTAACGCGATTATAATTGAAATATGGACTCTCTCTGCCGTCTTCTGAGAAAACTAGATACTATTGATATTCTGGAAACTAGAACAGTCGTTTCTTTCCGGCATTTGTTAAATACAACTCTCCAGGAAGCAGAAATGCTAGCTAATGTCTAACCCGCACGATCGTGCGGGTTCGGTCTTAAAGGGCTAGTATTGAAAAAAAGATTAGAGAATTTATTTCTTCCTACAATGTTTGAAAGGAATAAGTAAGCATTTAATACTTTTCAGGGTATATTCTTGAATGAATATTCATAATATAATAAGCCAGATTTAATTCTTTTCAGATGATTAATATCATGATCATTTGATAACTCAAACGCATCATTTGACGCAATTATGTAACGCAATAATTTTGGATAAGAACTGCGCAAGACAAGCAGTTCTTTCTTATGATAAGCGACCAAAATATGATAAAGTTTACATATTTTTTTTGTTTAAAAGCAAATCCTCTTTTCCTCTATGGTCTAAAAAACCAAAAAGAGTGATTTTTCTAATGAAAATAAGTTTTTATAAGATATGTGATCGTAAAGAAGATTTTGAAGAAGAATTCATTCAAAGAAGATTACATTTGGGGCAGAACGAATTTAATTTGATTTTTATATTTAAATTTGCATACTCTCTGTCTGTTCTGTGTGAAAGCAGCATGAACAATAAACGGCTAGAAAATTCCTTTATAGAATGTCTCCAAAATTTTTAAAAGGAATTTTTTGTTTTGGAAAATTTCGCAAACACTTGTCATTGATAGTTAGCATTTTAATATCGGAAATTAAGTTTAGTGAAAGAAAGTGACAAATGATTTCAAATTTTTGTCCCATTTACATATAAAGAGTATTGGAATTTTTTAAGAGATTTTTTTAAGGAAATTTAAGAGATTTTTGAAGGAATTAAGGAATTTTAAGATTTTTTTTGAAAGTACTGGGAATTATTTTCAACGTAATAATATCGGAAACTTTTATGTTGGCTAAATAACTATGTGTCTTCCTGCCACTGCAACAAAGAGGCAATTTATTACAAAATATATGAATGTTGTAAAATAAAAAAGCATCTAATAAATCTACCATGTTCCAAATATTGGGACTGCAATAGGATTGCATCACCTTGAAGTGCTAAAAAGTATATACGTAAGACAACGGCTCAATATTCGCTGTTATAATACAGAAAAAAAATAATTGACCGAGAGAAGCGAGGTTCGTTTTCAACTCGATGGTTCAGCATTTCGTTTGTAAATCTTTTTGTTATGCAGTCACAAGTAAACGATTTGTTCGAATTTCTTTGAATTTGCTATTAGTGTGCCTAGAAATAATTAAAAACGACGAACATTTATGGATTTTTATTTTTCTGATTCCTTTTTAAGATTGTGGCTATTTTAATAGTATCATTGTTTGACAAGTCAATAGTTATTTTGGAACCATTAAAACATCTGAGTCATTTTGGTAGTGGCGAGATATTAAATTGTAATTTTTTAATGCTGATGAAAGCAGGTATTTAACGATAATTTTGTAAATATTGGCAAAATTAGAAACATCAGTTAGTATTTTTCATCAGAAAGAAAAAATGGCTGAAAATCTACCGATTGCAATAAAGAAAAGTCTACTTTTGACAGACCTGCTAGTAACCTATTCTTTAAGATAATTTCGAGCATAATTTATTGGATCAACTATATGGAGGGTCTCTGGAAGATTCAATCCATATGGTTTATAACAATTCGCCCTCTACTTAAAGTGTGGCAAAAATTTCAAACCACAGATTCGTTATTTCAACCAAGGAACACCAAAAGCTATGTGAGACGTTGATGACCGTCTTTTTCAGCTATACTCAAGATTAACTAGAATTCCAGACTAAGCGAACTAAGTCATGCCTTGCTTCAGGAGCAGGAAGGAAAGTGTTAACAGCTATTTCGCAAAAAAAGGCTTCGTGAAATTCGTCAGTAAGTTCCGTGATCAGTCATTTGGGGGTCACTCATTCAGTGTCATGGGGTTCAATGTTCAAATTAGCCGCTTTAAAATAAAAAATAACATATAGACAAATAGAGGATTTAAGAAAATTGTTATTAAATAATCTTACAGTTTTGATTAAAGCAATATTGATGAATGAAAGTATTGCATTTTAATTCCATTCTAGCGATATGCATCAGCACCATGCATTTGTGTATAAACTATAATGTTCCACGAAATAAATGTAATTTGTAATGGTAATCCATTTGATCTTCAAATGGAATTATAAATATGCTTTTCAAAAAAGTCTATACTTTTTGCAAATTCTTGGTGAAGCAATATGAATAATTTTAACCTATTCCCGGAAAATGTCATTACATGAGGCAAATGTAGATTGAACAAAGAATACTTACCAGACAAATATTAACTTTTTTGTAACTATTCAGAAATTCTTCGTAATGCAAGGTCCTTCTACGGTAAATATATGGCTTAAATTTCTTAAAAATATGATTGTCTGTTTATCTAGGAATAAAATTTGATTTTTAACTTTTCGCGAATTCTGCACATAACTAAATTACACCCCAACTACAAGAGCACGCAATTTTAATAAAAATAAATAAATATATAATACTAATTTCTGTTCAGATTGTATGTTTATTAATGTTTCCTTGGCAAATATGGCATCTAATACTCTGTGAAATAATAAAAAATATATTAGTTAAAAGTACATATTTAAATAACCTACTATGTTACAAATTTTCCAGAAATTATTGCAAAATTATTTGTTTTGCTTGACGAATTTTGTGGCTAATTTTATTACAAATTTGTAGAGTTTTTTACTGACCTTATCTATGCCTCAATTTTAGGTCACATAAACTAATATTTGTAAATTAAATGTCAATAAGCTTACGTACGCGAAATGTGCCATATTCATGTTTTCTTATGAATGCAGCTAGTTTATTTTCTACAGCATACATTTTTTTTGTTTGTTTCTACACATTACTAAAATATCATTTTCTCTAGCTCTGATTTTAAAATACAAACTAAGTCTTTTCGCCAGAAAAATAAAAATTCCCCCTAAAGCTATAAATAAGATTTTTAAAATAAAAAGACTACTTTTTCTTCGAAAGTTACTTTGTAACATTTTAACTATATCTGATTAAATTTAAACGTAGAATTTTTAAGCAGGAAAGCTCTGCTTGGGCGAAGCATCTTATAGGGGAAGCTTGGGTATACTTGACAATGCGCGATTTTCTGAGATTGTGAGATAATTGGTAATTTATGTGGACATTTTTATTTGACCTTTGGTCCCATGGTCTATTGGAGGGGATTTTCATTCCAATCTGAAAAGTTCATCATATTGGTGTTTGGGTAGATATGTTTTGGGGAACCAAAAGAAAATTTTAACTTTTTCATTCCTCAGTGGATAGGAAGTTCATTATTGAAGATATGATGAATTAAAATATTTTTAAGTTTTAAGCATATTTCTAGCAATAATTTGATATACGATGTTATGCAGTTTCTTTATTCTAAGTGGTATAATTTTTAGATTATTTAGAGAAAAGACAATTTATGTATACTTGTCCCTAAAATATTAGGGATACTTGACCCTATCAAAACCTATTGCATCGATGTTGTAGCCGACCGACGCACATTTTGTGGTTGGGATCAGTTTTCTGGTGAGTGGAGTTTGTCGGCAATATTGGAAACTCAAATATAGATAATAATTAGTTAAAAATTGTTTGTTAGTAATTAATTAATGAATAAAATTTCCTTTTAATATGATAATTTAAAATAGTAAAGAAATATTAATAAATTTATTTAAAAAGGTTTAAAGTTAAAAGAATTAATTTAAAAATTTGAAATTATTTAAAAATA